>WOVY01005549.1:0-300818 GCA_013436015.1 Rhipicephalus annulatus
TGCTTAGCAATTGCAATTCTTTCACATGTGTTTTTTAATGGTGCTCCTTCGACGTTTCTTGTATGAGCTGGACCACGTCGAATAGCGCTCATTTTTAGTCCGAGTGAGTCCAAAGCAAAATATTTTTATATATGGTTATTGAGTTAGTCTGAGCGAGTTCCATTTATTTTGCCAACCTATGCCGTACGTGGGATCTTTCCGTATACCGCAGGGTGTAGTCTGAGTGTTGTTGGCGAAATTTACTATAACCTTGCTCGTTTGAATGGCGCATTTGGTTTTTACGTTAAGCAAAATCGTTTGTTCCAGGTGTTAAAAGCTGAACACTATTGCTGCTATTTTTCTGTCATAGAAGCATCCAGAAATCTTGCCGAAATGCTCTGTTTGCGTTCTGTTTGCAAAATCGCTTGATGCTGCTCTGGGCAACCCGGACAATGACGACGTTTCAATTTTTCGACAACGAATTGCACACAAGCTGTTTGCGATAAGCAAGAAATCACTCTGATATGCGATTGGAGGTGGAAAATATATAGTTTGCTATTTGTATGAAGGCTTGAGATAAATGTAAAGGACAACTGGAAATGGGGGTGAAAGAGTGTGCTGGCGTAACCTCTAATTTAGGTAGGCACCTCATCTTCCAGTATACCTAGGTGGCGCAGACATTTTGATATTTTGACGTTTCGGTAGTTAGGTGTTTTGATTTTTTGACTTGGTGCAGAAGACTGAGGCGCAAAAAACATATCGTGAAGCAGGAAGAGCAGAAGAGATGAAAGAACAGCGCCATTGACATTTTACACTTTCGGTATCTTGTTTAATCGGCTTTTTGATTTTTCGGTGTACTAACTTTCGGCATTCTAATAGTTGGTCATTTCGATATTCGGCGTTTCCAGTGCCACATTATTATAGCTTTAGTCAACAAAAAATGTGAACTTTACCCAAGTGCATTTAAACCACGTGCAGCGCTCCGCTTACCGGGAAGTGATACCAACCTGTGCGACAAAAGCAAATAATCCATGAAAAAAAAATATTGCATAGCAAAGTCACAGTTATGAACTAACTGAATAGTATTTGAGGGACCATGTTTAATTAACCAGTAATCATGCGTTGGTTTATAATTGCAACTCATCCGCCGCGAAACATACCTTTTTTTTATTTTCGCGGATTCCTTGCTCGTTGTTCTCTATCAATTTATTATTCTTCGGATGTAATTAACCTGGTGCTTTGCACGCCAGTATTCCTTCACAGTGTCACAAGAGATCCATTTAGATGCACTCTAAATGTATTCGAATTCCTCGATGACCGAAGCTAATACTTGCGCGGAAATAATTTGAATGAGTACTTAGAGAGCTGGATATGCTGTCTAGATGTTTCTCGCGTCCACTCAGCTTGTACTTAATGCTAGGATTGCACTTAATGCTAGGAACCACCACAACCAACCACCTTAATATAAACACATGCGAGGACTGAGATCAGTTGAACGCCAATTTAAAATTATCTAGCTGACTGAAAACAAAAGAAGCTTTTTTGAAAAAAAAACTTACAGTCGGTACACTGGGCAGGCTGCTAGCAAATGCGCTCTGGACACATCAATATTAAATTTAGAACCTAATGCGGCGCGTCATTGGCTCAACATCTTTCTGCAGAACACCACAGTCTAGATGCTGATGGTCTACAAGTCCTTCAATTAGCAGAAGTGGTCTCTTACAACGTGCTTTACTTTTCCAACTGCGTCATGCGTATAGTCTTCTATGCAGCCCGCTAGAATAGGTTCAATTAAAGGACTCATTGAAGAAGAGATACAAGCTAGCTAGTTTTCTTTTTGTACCAGCACCAAAAAGCACATCGGCACTACTGCCGCGTGCTCGACATAGCACCACTCAGTGAAGAGCAAACACCATGATGAAAAATAGCAATGAGCAAAGTGCATGGTTTAACCCACCAACCTCAAGACTAGAGGGTTTCGTTACACCAGCCGTACAGACAATTGCATAAAGGCTTGTACTTGCCACCTTCAAGTTCGCGATGGTCAAGAGCTGTAATGTGCAACATCTGTGCACCGGGCCCCAGTGCATAAACCGAATTTTCAGCAAAAATATGTCGCTTCTTTTAATCAAAATATGCCGGGGGGAAATGTCTGGTGATCGAACGCTCGGTAGTCTGTAGGAAATTCTGTCACAGCGTTGATACGGCTTATTGTACACCATTCTATAGAAGCGGCAGCGGGGCTTAACATTCATGAACCATAGAAAAGCACAGACAGACAACAAGTACTCCCACGTGCGAGCTTAGTTTAAAAAAAATGTTGGAGCGATTTCCTTTTTCTTGGCGCATCATTCAGGAGTATCATTTCCAGAAATCATGCGTGGCGAATAAGTATTTGTAGTACTTTAATCCAAATATATGCGACTAACAACCGCCTCATACTTCAGCTATATAATGAAAATATACTAGAATTCCAAGACTTTCTAAGAAAAGAAGCTATGGCATACACTGCACGCCTTTTTATAGCAGATGAACGTTACGTACGTCATTGTGACCACTACCAATTCCCTCTCGGAGTGAAACTGCGCGTGCTTGTGTGCGTGTGTCTGTAGAAGATGTTAAGATCAGCCTCTTTGGTACGGCGCCGCTTGGACGCGAGGGACGATTGCAGCTAAGTCTACCCTGATTTGTTCCGGGTCAACGCTCTCGAGGTGCGCCAAAAGAGGCGACAACACGAAATTCATACTTCGATTTCTTTAGGGCTGTTGGCTCCCCTCGTCAAAAACACTTTGGACACGCCTGACTGACTGACGGCCTAGGAAGAGCTGTTGAAAATCGAGGCTGCTTGATTTGTTCGACGTGCCACGAGACGCGCTGAACAATCAGCCGAGAGCTTGGGATCCGTCGTCAGGTATGTTTCCCACACTCTGTGGTGCTTTCAAGTCTTCCCCTCCCCCAGGCCCTAGCCTGCCTTGCGCTGCAGACCCTATTCTTCACGTGTGATGCAACGTTATTGCTCTGCGCTGTGTTGTGCATATTATTGCATTATAACCTACGTTGTGTTTCTCTCTCGCCGTGGGACGAACTGAACGTGCATTCTTTCTATTTTGTGGGTAGAAAAGAAGGCAGTCTTTGACTTTCTCTCTCTCGTTTTTTTTTATTCTTATTCGCTGCACCATGCTCCCTACTGGGCTGCAGAAATTAGGCGCCTTCTTCTAACCAATACCCCCACCATGTGGGGGACGGAGATGAAGACGGCAATTTCTTTGGACTGCCCTGGACTGAATGGACATGCACTCTGTTCGTTTACAGTGATATGCAAGGCGGCTTTCCTGTAAGGTTTATTTTCCAACCAAGAACTATCGTTCACAGACTGCTTTTCTCCCTCATTGTGCCTTTACCTTTTCCAATTTCAGCGAATGCACGCGAGCACGTGAGTACAACAAAATGTCACCTCTCCATATTCCAGCGAAGGCACGCGAGCGCAAGATCTCAAAAAGGTGAATGGCAAAAACAAAATGAGCGAGAAAAGCAGTCTGTGAACGAGAGTTTTTGGTTGAAAAACTAACCTTACAGAAAAGCTGCCTTGCAGATTATTGCAAACTGTCCATTGTTTTCTCCTGCAGAGAATTTTAGGAAGACCACGGCTTAAAACGCGAGCACCGAGACGCTCTGAACCAGCTCTCAGAAGCTCTAATCAAGCTTCCATGATGCTACCATCAACATGTAGTGTTACGCTACCTTTAGCACCGGCTACTCTGCTTGACTTCTACCTGACACTTGGCTAGCTCCTTCGAATACATCACGAGCAAGCAAAAGGGCACGGAGTTGTTAAAATGAAAATGTGCAACATCACATCGCTTTTATTACGTGACATATTCGTTCTCCGCCGCATTCGCTCGATCGTGTCCACAAATAACTTTCCAGTTTTTATAGCGACGACACACCGTTGATTGCGGTCACTTCATTGAATGTCAATTAAACAGCGCGGTTCCATTATTTATTTGCAAATTACTTCTTCATAAAGTATGGTGAAGTAATTTATTATTTGGCCACCTAAGGAGCTTTCTAACTCGACTTACTTTTTTATCAAAACTTGAATATAATGTTAAGTTTTATTTGGTTGATTTTGAGCATTACCTTCGCAACAGAAGTACATCCGTCAACGACAATCATTCTTAACCTTTCCCAGTGCCAGTAGGTCCGTTCAAGTTACGTGATGAAAACCAGTTTGCTGGACTATGTCATATATGACTTATGTCGCTCAAATTTCGGTCTCTGCATTTTTGATGAATCCAGCCGTCTTTTTTATGGTCTCTACTGGCAAGTTTTTTTTTTGTTTTGTTATTTTTAAAACTGGTGGCCTCAAACAAGCTTATTACGCTGCTTCTCACCACTGGATAGCCATTGTTACGCGCGGCGCCTGGGCCGACGGGGGAGGGCCGCGTTCTTTGTTCATCAAACAAGTCACCGAAGGGCTACCAGCCTGCTGTCCGCCGTGTATCGTCCATCTTAGCCGGGAAGTGAGGTGGCATTCCGACAACATAATACATTCGACGAGACGATCACAATGGTTTCTTGGTGTCACAGGTGCAGTGTGGTGGCCACGCCCCAAAGATCTTGACTTTAGCGATTGTGAGCGGCACCGTCAGAAATGGTGTGTGTGTCTTGTGATTCAACAGCGCATTCTGGACCCATTCCCTGATTTAGTCAAAACGCACACTTTATAGTGAGCCACCCAGCTCATTCGCAAGAGATCTCTCGCCCTGTCTGTACAGAATGTAATAAATCCTCTGTTAAGGTTCTCATCTTACTCCTGAGTGCACATGCGTTTTTCTTTCTGTCTCTCTACACGCCCTTTCTTGCCCCTATTTCTCCACCACCAGTGCTGGGCAGCAAACCGGATGCCAAGATATGGTTAATCCCCCAGCCTTCCTTTCTCTCCCTTGCCATCTTACTGTCTTGGCATCTTCATCCCGGATATCCAATGTCTTAAAAGGCCGGTACAAATGGATAAGTTAAAGAATAAAACAGATGGTGAATATTTTCTGCAGCATGTTCAGACGCTGCATATAAGTGGTCATCCTCGAAAATTATCAACTTTAACACCGCGGACAGGTGCTGATGTACCCTGAGTAGGTTCGAGCATGTATTATGCCTCGACGCTTTTAATCTTCATTAAACTTCTTCCTTTCGATTTCATCCTTTGGGGCTTTATGTAGTTCTTCATCTAACGCGCTGCATTCGTGCTGCACTGCTACCACTTCATTTCTTCTGTATATACGAACTGTTTCGGGCACAAATATAGGCTGCCATCTTAGACTGATAATGATGCCGTTTTGCATCCGTATGAATATTCGAATAGTGTTATGGTGAACTCGCACGCATCAAAACTCTGGGCCATTACATTCAATGTCGCATGACCATAATCAGAGCTAATTGCGACACAAAAAACAGCAAAAATTGCTTTTAAGCCTAAGAGGGCAGTGTCTATGCTTTACTGTAACTGTTACATTTATTTTTTGTCAATTTGTCCAATATGTCATTTCATGCAGCAGCCGCCGAACTTGTGCCGCTGTTCATAGTGGTACTCTCGGTCTCTAAAGCTGGATGAAGATAACTAAGAAGCCTGATTTTTACTGGCTACATAAAATGTGAAACGAAGCTATGAATCAAGATGAAAAAGAAGACAAATTTGTGAAAAGTCAGTACTGGCGCATAAATGGCGCGACGATTGCGCCGATAAAAAACGTCGGCGGCGGCGCGCCGATCAGTTCGCGTCGGCAGCGGCGGCATGGCGAAAACTCTCGGCGGCGGCGCGCCGACCAGTCGGCGCACACCTCTAGCTACGTGACGTCAAACATGCGCATAAAAGAGTGGTTCACACTCGTCGCTTGGCTTATAGATGGCGCTGACTGTCACTCCTACTTCTAAATTCACATATAAACACAAAAAAGTGGATGGAGGGAAGGCCGCTGTGGTAGCTCAGTGGTTAGAGCATCGAACGCGTTATTCGAAGGTCGTAGGTTCGATTCCTGCTCACAGCTGGTTATTTTTTCATCCACTTTTCTTTCTTCTTAGTTACATTCCATTGGTTCTAATAACTTCCCCTGTACATTCCTTGGCATTACTGTCTGTTAGATCTCATTATTATTGTGTCAAAAACACGGAAAAACGAGCGCTTAGGTATACACTTCTTTCCCTTTTATATATATATATATATGGAATGAAGAGGCAGGCAGCACACTTGATACAGGGTACTGCTTTTACTAACGTTTCAGCCCAGAGTAAGACTACATAAAGTTAATAAAACATTTTCTCTTGCAGCATAATTGAGTTTAGCAGTTGCGCTTGTACATCTCTGTACACGCATCCTTGGTGAGAGAGAGGGGAAGAAACGAAAATAAGGAGCACTGCGCTTGTGTGCTCATTTGCTGTACGAGTTGTATTTTGAGCTGCAAAAGTCAATTCAAGTTGAATGAAAGCCAACTAGCCCGACTAATAATTAAGCCTCCAGAGGGCAAAAAACCACGAACTTTTACCATCTTTCTGGTCCAAGGGATCAAGTAGTGGGGCAAGCTCAAAAGCTGAGCTTCCCACTGCGCTCGAGTCCACTGCTTTATTCGTCGCTAGCTTGCAAGCTTCCAGCACCGCTCCAAGGTGCCATAAGCAAGGCTGCATGATCATGTTGATAGTGGGCTAAAGCGGAAAGCTTTTTTTTGCACTTCAAGTACGGCAAAACTCAAACATTAAAAACAATTCGTCACACTCATAGGCTCGCAGCAGCTTCGACAGAGCAGTGGTGATGCTCGGTGAAGGAAAATTATTTTCTTGAAGCAGCAAGTGCTTTGACTGGTCCATTAAAAGCTTGCTCATTCGCATTTGTAGTTGCATCGGTCAGGTACAGCAAAAAAAAAGCATTAACAAGTGATGTAATGTTACAGTCTTCCTGTTCAGCGCTAGGCTGCTCTGCTATGCTACAGCAAAAGGCACCTAAGTGTCACATAGGCGGCCCACACAGCAAAGAGCATCCAATGAAAATGTTGTGTAAAACATCGTTGGTGCAAACTCAAAAGAACACAAAAGAAGATAATCAAGAAAAATCTTCACAGCAGAAATGTTGGAAGAGTTTCATTTATGTAAGGTCCCTTCGCAATATTTTCACTGCCCCGTAACATATAACTGAGTGAGTACTGTGGTGAAGCAAAACTTGACCTTCGTTGTTGGCTCCCCCAGCATGCATCCAACAGTGACGACTGTCGAAAGTAGGGGGGCTTGGTCCCCCTACTTTTCATCAGTGGTGGGCTAGCACCCCTCTTAACCCCCCCCCCCCCCCCCAGGCTGATACGCCTATGCCAACCATTCACCACGAGTGTGTAGCTCTCAGGACAACCACCTGTTTTCTCAACTTTAAAAAAAACATTTCCAGGGCAGGAACTTAAAAATGAAGAACATCATCACTAGAATTTTTATATTAATCTTTTGTAAAGAAATTAACCAACCAAAAAAACTTTTGTGTGGAGCGAAATCAAATGCTTGCCTAGATATTACAACGAAAGAACATTACGAGCAGTATGAGCAAATACTAAAGTTTAATGCGCCTTTGTCAATTAATGAAGCTATTTCCTAGCTGCAGCATGAAGAAAAATAAAGCACTATCTTAATTCACTCCCAATCCAATAAATTCATGAAATTTTCTCATCTAAAAGATACACAAATGAAGAGGCCCATACAAGCAAGATACAGGAAGAAAGGACAGTATATATTTATAGATTAAACAGCAATAAATACACATTTGGTCACAGTAGAAATGTTGCTGAACATGGATAACTTATAACACCCACAACAGGATCACTAAGGGGATGAGGGTCAAGTGTCACAAGAACTGAGTGTTGATGCTGTGTATTGTGTCAATGTGCAGAGATATAGGGAGTGCTGTGCTCACACCAAAACGCTTCTATTGCTGTGGGCAACGGCTGTACAATATAGGTCTAACACATTACACATTTAAGAACTCCTGTCATGCTCTTGAACATGTATTTTTTCGCCGTAGGCAGCAAAATATAACTGTCAGTTAAAACAAATTTTCTGCAGCGCGCCATTTGCTGTACACATTGCCGAGCTGGTGGACACAGCACATTGATATACAGGACGTATAAACATGAAAATTAAAACCATTGAGTGCAAACTAATCTAGCAGCTAGGGCATAAAAGTGCTCCCATTTCAGTGCAGTAAAGTCAGGATGAGCCTGTTCAAAGGTGGGTATCAAATATTTATAATATGTACATGTGATACAAGATAAAATGCCACAATAAGGCTGAGCAAAAAAAAAGGAGAAAAAGATATGACCAATGAAGAGAAAAATCAAATAATGGTGCGAAAAAAATTTTAGCATCTGGTGTCACATTTTGGGAAACCAGGTATAAGTGCTTTACATCTTCAATTTAGAAATGAGCTGAATAATAAAAAAATGATCTTTACTGGCAGCACAGATTGTCACAATAACATTGCTGTGGCATTGCCTGTGAATTGTAACAGACAACAATTTTCATCGAAGGACTGAATTTTTCTTTCACAGGAAGACACCCAAGTTATTGAACCATAAAGAAAAAGACAAAAAGAGCATGGAAGCTACAAAATGCAAATTCTATATGAGAAAAATGGTGTGTATAAGTTCCTGATTATCGGTAAAAATTAGGCACCCCCCATCCTTCTAAGTCGCAGCTAGGTTAAGATCAAACATATTTCATAAAGAGATTAGAGGCTGCAGGAAATAAATTCCAATGAATAGGGAGCACCAAAATTTTTAGTAGTTGCCACACACGCTGATATGAATGATTTTTGTTTGTATCAAACCTAAGTTGTGGCAAACACGGTAAAACATAAAATTGGCACTGATAATGCACACTACATACCTATTTTTCAGCTCATCATAACTATCTTTCTGTTTGACAATGCAGCAGTGTCACAGCTTTCTTAGAAATCGCACTAGAATGTACACAAGGGAAACGTATGCAACATGCCTCGTGAAGTTGAAGGTCGTGTAAAGCGTAATTTTCATGATACAGACTACACAGGCCTGCTACACAAAAGCTTAACAACAAAAATTTAATAATAAATCAAGTGTCAAACTTCAGAGAAACCCATAATGAAAACATATTTGTTGCAATAACAACAGGTAAGCATTCACCCATGCTTACATGGAAAATATGCCTGCACACATGCAAGTACATTGGTATGTACACATTCCATTCTTAATTTACAAACTCATCTAAGCCCATGCACACACACAAACAAATGAAAAAATTATGCCTATGAACAGGACATAATGTCAGTTTCAAGTAGACATTTTTAGGGTATAGTAATGAGATTACTGCACTGTAAACAACTTTGAAATGTCAGTTTTTTCAGGGGGGGGGGGAGGAATAAAGAGTTTACTACTTTTCATACCATGTTTCTGGCCTTTGTGATGAACCTATCGTGTTCACTAATGGTTTACACTACCTAAAATGAACTGTTTGAGCCTCTGTTATAGTTAAAGGGGCCCTGCAACACTTTTTGAGCATGGTCAGAAAGTGCTGCCGATTGGTAGTAGAGGCTCCCGACAACTTGCGAGCCATATATTATAGCGTAACACACGGCCTGGAATTCACAATAAACTATTAAAGTCAGCTAAAAATTGCTTTATCTTCTCTCGACAAATCACAAAATAAGCCCAAAAATCACTCGTAGTAAGCCCATCGATCAGCCACTGATTTAAACATGGGGTGCTCGGTCGTTACAGAGATTGTCGCAGGAGGCCGCGACTTGTCCACGCATGTGCGCACAATCGCACTGAGAAATCGCACATTTGAAAAAAAAAAGTGCTCAAGGTCACGAGGCGCGCGTGACGTTTTTATTTGCGCTTGCCATCCCTCTCGGCTTAGCTTACAGCGCTTTCGTCGGGATGAGGGAAGAGTGAATGCAATTGTAGCATGTGACCAATCTTTGTATCTCCACTCGCACAGGACAGATTTTTTAAATTGTTGCGCCATTTAATTCGTGAGGCAATAAGCTTTTGCAAAGAGTTCATTTCATGGTTACTTGAAAAAGTGTTTCAGGGCCCCTTTAAAACAATGATACCTCTTTGTGTATTTTTCTCGCTGCTTGCATCTCTAGTAAATAAAATACATAGAAATGATTGCTGGTTCAAGAGTGATCTTGCATGCAAATAATTCTTTTGCAAATTTTCAAAACTTTGTACCCTTTTACCATAGACAGTTGGCTTCTTGGCATCAGAGCTTACTGTAATTAAAATGTATAGCTCTCTGTTTACATTTTTCTCCTGTTCAGTTTTACTTGCTTACAAACTCTTAAATTAGAGCATTTTTACTTGTCCTGTACTTTCAAACGTAACTGAAGCAACTCACTGAGGATACCCATGTGGGCGGTTAATAACACTGAAGCATTGCATAAGGAACACAGGAAACAACACCAACACAGCCTATTCTTGCAGTTGTGGTACATTCCAAGGGCAAAATACCCATACACTGAGAAAAAAAATTCAGTACAGCTGAACATGCACACACACAAAAGAAAATGTGAGAACAGATTCATATAGCAAGCATGTAGGAAGTCAATAACTCAGTGTTAAGCTAGCGTTTATGCTGAATAAGATGCGATATATAGATTCAGTAGGAAGTAATATACATTTGGTAGATAAATGGCATGTCAAAATGTACCTCCAAATAACACTAACACTAAGTTGAACACTTTCTTTACTCAAGTTCGTTGCTTCGAAATTACTCACTTGCGATGTTGCGAAAGTAATTCCAACTGCTTTGCAAGCTACACCAATGCTAATAACAGTCATGATGTCGAGTCAAACTTGACTAGACATTTGTTAGCTTACATAAATAAATCATGGTAAAATAACTGCATGAACATTAAAAACTATGATCCTAAATTAAAATTCAGTGAGATCCTGTGAGAAGCCTGTAATCACTCATTCTCGTTTCCTAGCACAGAATTCACCCACCAACATAAGAAGCAGATCACATAACCCAGGATGTATCTCAATGTTCTGATATATGTAAGCTGCACTAAAACACTCAAATGTTATCAGCACCACATGCCTGTTTTTTGCTTTCCATTAATTTAACCAGAATCATTACCACTTCTGCATAAGCCAGTCACAAATTTTTTGCCACTTGCAATTCAAGAGGGCTCTCTTGGCGTAAAATTGCTTCGCTTCATACATGAGGTAGAGGCGTGCCAATCAATCAGTGAGATATGACAAGACTATTTACAGATGAGGCACAAACACAGCAACTTTACAGTGCACATACATACGAAGTCACATGTACAAAGCAGCTTGTCTTTGAACATTGAAAGAGTATAAAAAGCCGCTCACTGCAAAACAAATAAATAAGGATGCATCCTACTAAAATGTAAAGAGAAGTTACACCACCTAAACAGTATACACATAGTTGAATAATATAAGAGCCATCATAAAGTCAGTTCGCAGGTAACAAGTGACAGGCACACTGACAAACACAAACACCAGTATTGAAGTACGGGCTCGGGCAAGTCAATTATTTTTTCAGCTGGCACCAAGAGTTCAAGGACCACTGTTTGCAAAAGTTTTATATAGACCTTCCATTCATCATTAAAAACACAAGATAAAAAGGCTGCACATTACAAATACAACTTGTGCCACTCATGTACTAACTAGTGTCCCAAGCTAAAGATTTTTTAAAACACACCTGTGTAACAAACATGTAGGACACAATGAAAAAAAATTTGTAGTGCAATGACACACCTGGCATGTGCACCTAAAGTTGATATAAATGATAACTTTCAGGAATAGAATAACAATTTTTTGAAAAAAATAAAAATGTGCACATTTGAGCCTTTATTTTTATTGTCACATTTATTGAGAAGAGTAAAGATTTGGGGAAGAAATAAATTGTGGAGAAGGTCTGACATTGCCAAGGACTCTCTCGCAGACAGCTGCAGACATTTGCATGCTTGACAGATTGTTTTAGGCTGATTGATTTGATTGATTTGTGGGGTTTAACGTCCCAAAACCACCATATGATTATGAGAGACGCCGTAGTGGAGGGCTCCGGAAATTTCGACCACCTGGGGTTCTTTAACGTGCGCCCAAATCTGAGCACACGGGCCTACAACATTTCCGCCTCTATCGGAGATTGTTTTAGGCTGTACGCAATAAAAAAAAAAGTTCAAGAAATAGATATATTGTGCTGACAAAAGAGCATAAAATTGAGGCTAGATTTTAGGGTGGCAAATTCCACTTTGAATTCTGCTGATAAGTGGTTCTCAAAAGGAAGTCTGCTGACCCTAGGGGGTCCGCAAACCCATTTCTATGATCCGCGATACCCTCACTTATGTTTTTCTTTAAGCGTGACTGTGCCACGTAGTGATAAATGGTCCGAAATGAAGTGATGTGGCACATTTGTTTCATATTTTTGGTAGCAATAAAAAGTACCTGTTTCATGCTCCAGTTGTGTTAATTTACATATGTACCCATCCCCCTCCCTACCCTCCGCTGCAAGGGGTCCCCCATCACTTCCAGCAATCCACAAGGGGTCCATGACACATCCATGACTGAGAACCACTGCTATACATGTGTGTCATTTGTTTGGATGCTGCCACACTACTGCTAAAACTGGTATTGAACACGTTCTACAGATAAGAAATGAAGAATATAAAATGACATGGAGCATTACAAAATGATAAAAGCCAGGTACTTGCATTTCTATGCTGAATCTGACAAAAATGTACACCCACCAGTCGCCTCTTCTCTAGCAGAAACAGGAAAACAGAGTGATTATAAAGATAGTTCACATTTTGTAAAGACTTGCAACACGCCATGTGCAACACAAAGATTGCTTCTATCAATATATGTTCCAATATGCTCTGTTGCCTCACAATATTCTTTCTTATCACAGCCCACAGAGCGAAATACAAGGAGCACATAAACACTGGGAAAAGTCTGTAAAGTATGCAAAGAATAAAGACAATCGCAGCTGCCAGCCTCTCTCACAACAGCAACTCAATTGCAAAATTTCAAAATCGGGAGCCCGAGAGCAAGTTTTGTATGAACCACTCTATAGAGATTGCGTGCCTGTCAGTTGTGCCACCTGAAGCTGTCTAATGTTGATACAAATGATACCAATCTGTAGTGAGTGCTGAGCTCACTATATAAATGATCTTGAAAAAATAACTGATCTTTTATCAACATCAATATGCACAATTTTCACAGCATTTGGTTTGTTATCTCAAAGTTCGCTTTCTTAAACCAGACTGAAACACAGCCTGGTTGCCTGTATTTAACAGGCAGCTTGCATCAGTGGTTTTGGGAGGATTATGCAAGTTCAAAAGTAGAGTACATAATACGAGTACGTATTATGGTGTATGTTCAATGACAGAATTCTAAAACTTCACTGGAGCATTTTGAGAAAATAGCTGCAATTACCTCAAGGCTTCCTGCAGACCATATCGCAGTTCATGAGTTAAATCATTCCTGATACGTAATATGTCCGACTCATCTGTATCTTTAGTTTGTAGTAACTGACAATTCGCTTTGCCCAGACGCAACCTTGCTCATAGCAAAGGGGCACTGCAACACTTTTTGAGCATGGTCAGAAAGTGCTGCCGATCAGTAGTAGAGCCTCCTGAGAATGCGTGAGCCAAATATTATAGCACAGCACGCAGCCTGGAATTGACAATTATTTATCAAAATCAGCAGAAAATCGCTTTCTCTTCTCTCGAGAAATAACGAAAGACACTCAAAAATCGCGCGTAGAAAGCCATCTATCAACCATTGGCTGATTTGAACATGGCGCGCTCGGTCACCACGGGAGGCCGTGATGTGTCCACGCGTGCGCGCGCCATAACACTGAAAAAGCCGTGTATTCGAAAAAAAAGAAGAAAAAGTGCTTAAGATCACGAGGCAAATGTGACATATTTTCTTTGCCCATGCCCTCTCCCCCCTGCTTAGCTTCTAGTGCTTTCATTGGGACGAGAGAAGAGAGAATGAGATTGCAGCATATGACAAATCTTTGTAACTCCGCTCGTACTGAACGGATTCTTAAAATTTTTACAGCGTTGAATTTGTGAGGCAATAAGCTCTTTTAGTGAATCCATTTTATGGTTACTCAAAAAATTGCTTCAGGGCCTCTTAAAGGGAAGATGCGTTCTTGGCTTGACCAGCTCAACTCTCTGTGCCCGTCCTTTGCAGTGAGACGGCCATCTCTCACTCAGATGGCTACAACCCGTGTTCAGTAGACCTGTTTTTGCACAATAACATATGCCGGCATAGTCTCTGCTCCTGAGCTGTGAACATGCATATTTCTTGCTTCTGCTAAACCGAGGTTCAAACAAGCTGAGTTGATATGCAACTAATACAAAGAAGCTACTGCTCACAAAAAGCAGAAACTAGACTCATTTTGAATAAAAGAATGCATTTAGCTGTTCTTTACGTTGGCTAGCCTGCCCAGTTGAGGAGCCCTGAAAGACAGTCACTACCACACATGTTAAAAATATATAGACTTGCACAGACTGTTGCAGTTAGGCAATGTGATGTTTACTACAGACAGGATACAATGATCTGACACTAATGAGCAGCCTGAGTGTCACACCTTGAACACCTACAAGATTAATCATAGATGTACGGAGCAGCGTCTAGCTGCTAGCCTTACTTTATAGAGACATATAAATGCAACATATGCCCATTTGTGAGCAAGTCTACCACAAGCCTCATTGTTTCTGCTCCTTGAGAGTGGAAGATGGTGGCGCATTAGAACAGGCTGTTACTGAAAAGCTGCTTTTAAAAACACCATGCAAACAAATATTGTGAGCTCGGCTTCCTCATAAGAAACAACAAACTGCTTAAGACAGATTCAACACATCACTTCATAGATAAGCAGTTGTCAAACAAGTAATAAGAAATACTGCTGCTGGCTAGGAAAAATAGAGCTCGAATATTTGCCGAGATAGTAGCAAAGGTGCACTTGCAAGTTCATAATCACATGGACCTGGTTATGAATGCACCTCCACTGTGCGATTGTACTGTAAATGCACCAGTATAGTCACAACATATGAGATGTCTTGACAAGCATATAATTTCTCTGCATTACTACGTCCAGTGACTGTGGGCACTGACGCAGTTTTTTCTCTTCACATTTTTTAAAAACTGTAAATCCCCACAGCATATGAAAAACACCAGCATATGGAGACTTAAAAACAGGGAAGATCCCTATTCTTATGGAGTTTAACAGTGTCATGATATCACATTATGGCACTGTACTAAATCGCAGACTCAGCATTTATTGACAAGCCTTAGATGACTTGTCTTATATATGTATTGAGTGTGTGAACAGCAAGATTTGCTCAAGCTGATTGTATTTGGCATGTCAGATGTTCTGTATTGGCACAGGAACAATACGTGATCTGAGCCAGTCAAGCTGAACCAACACAGCCAAGCCGTATGTGAAGGGCCTTGTGTCTCATTGGCAGGACATATGAGCTTGTCAAGTTTGCCTGGCTTGCTGATCATAAGGTCATGTGGTGCAGCAACTCAAGGCATATTACTTAAAATGCCACACAGTTGAACAGGTTGAATGTGACTTCCTATGTCTATGTCTTTTTCCTGGCATCAGCATCATCACTATCACTACGATCTCCGTTGACACTAGCGGCATGTGCATCGGCCAGCCGTTTCCATTCCATACGGTTGAGCTCGACACCTTCCAGCAAGGGGTAGAGTCGGTCATTCAGTGCAGAGAAAGACTGTTGAACGAAAAGAAGCAACAGCAACATGTCACTTGTGAGAGACTAGCTAGCAAACATTCTTGCTATAGTTAAGCCTAAAATAAGCATTACAAACTTGCACAGTTGAGGGTAATAGGTGAATATACGTTAGAGATTAAGTCAGAAAGTTGTACATGATATGGCTTGGGCACTATTTCTTCCAATCACCATGAGCCTTTTAAAGAAATATACTGGAAATCTTGCCTCATGGTGGCCTTTGAAATCCGTTTCACAGTTCATTCAATGTTGTGTTGCAATTGTTTTCAAGATACAACATTTAAGACTAACAATTCTCTTGTATCTGATATTGCTTTCAAGATACGACATTTGACATTTAAAACTAGCATTTATCTTGTATCTGACAAAGTTTGGCCTAGCTGGGACCACACAAATACTCTACGTGCGACTTTGCCTGTCAAGCCAATCAGAATTCAAAGCCAATGTGCCACTGTCACATGACTAAACATCCTTTCTGATGTGACAAATTTTTCTCAGCTCAAATAACATTATAATTATCTTGATCTTCATGTTCCCACTTCCACTACAATATCACGGCATTCCACTTTATCAGGGAAGGTGATGACATGCTTAATTTGTGTTGCACAGACCCTTTAAAATGGGGAATCCTCAATTTTATGTGAATTAAATGAGTGACACTCGGGTTTTATTTCTTTTTTTTGTGTTTTCAATATTACTTTGACTGCTACAGAAAAAGCAGCAAGAGAAACCAGCAGCATCTATTAAAAAGTATTGCTTTTTGAAAGTACCTCATGTCGTTGTTAAAGAAGTATACAGAGTAATATGGTTTCACCCACCTACTGCCTCATCCTGAAGGCATGGTACCGTTTTCTAGT
Organism: Rhipicephalus annulatus; assembly: GCA_013436015.1. Classification (NCBI taxonomy): domain Eukaryota; kingdom Metazoa; phylum Arthropoda; class Arachnida; order Ixodida; family Ixodidae; genus Rhipicephalus; species Rhipicephalus annulatus. Next base: position 16,651 of record WOVY01005549.1, read on the forward strand.
ATAGAAAATTAATCCCAGATAGTATGCAATGTTCAAAGTATAGGAGTCTATGAAGATCACTGTAATTTGGAAATGGTTTCGTGCAGTCACAAGTGATTACTGATGAAACTATGGTGTTGACTGGCATATTTCCAGGAATGCTACAAAGGCCCCACACGGGAACAGCACCAAGCCGACGTTTCCTAATCTACTGTTCAACATGCAGGCTTTTCCAGTGCTCCTGCTGTTGTGGTCAACGGTTGCCATTGCCAGCCCGATAATCGTTTCTGCTATTTCCATCAATCTACCAATTTCCATCAAACCTTCCGGTATTGCTAAAGTTATAAATAACTTGCCCATTCACTCTTCTCCTGGCCACGACAATATAGGTTCTACGTTTCTTAAGAGCATTATTACTTACAGTTCATTGATACTAACAAAAATCTTTCAACAATCCTTAGATACATCAATTATTCCTACACAATGGAAAATTAGGTAATAAACACTCTCCGAATAAGTATCGTCCGATTTTTCTCACAAGCACTGCCTGTAAACTATTACATGTAATTTTCACCAAACTCATTACCTTTCTTGAATCTAACTGTTTTTACACTTGCACAACATGGCTTCCGCAAACATTTTTCATGCAACACACAACTCATATCATTCACTCACAAACTGCATCAGATTTTAGACCGATCATCATACGCCGACTGTATCTTTTTTAGACTTCTGTAAGGCTTTCGACAAAGTCTGTCACCAACTACTACTTTTCAAATTGAGCCTACTAAACCTTGACAATAATTTACTGAAGTGGATTGAGTGTTTTTTATCTAACAGGATTCAATACGTTACTGCGAATAATCACAATTCCTCATCTGCTGCGGTCCACTCAGGAGTACCGCAAAGGTCGGTCCTTGGTCCACTTCTCTTTCTTATTTATATCAACGACCTCACGTCTTCTATTTCTTCTAACATTCATCTTTTCACAGATGACTGCGTCATTTTTCGTGAAATAACCTGTGATAATGACATTTCATTCCTTCAATCTGATCTTAACACCATAGCAGCCCGGAGCAGCACATGGCAAATGGACTTAAACATTGGCAAATGTAAGGTAATGCCCGTAACAAGATCACCCAACACCCCGCTAACATACTACTTAAACAACGTTTCGCTCGATCCAATCAACTTGTATAAATACTTGGGTGTTCTTATCACAACAAACCTATCTTGGACACCTCACATCGAATACACTACTAATAATGCCAATTGCATGTTAGGCTACATACGTCGTAACTTTTCAAAAGCACTATCAGCATTAAAATTACTCTTATGTAAAACATTGGTAAGATTCAAACTCGAATATGCTGCCTCTTATGTGCGGGATCCTTACCATGATACTTGATCACTTCACTAGAACTTGTACAGAATAACTCTGTCCGTTTCATACTGTCCAACTATAATCGCATTGCCAGTATAACTTCAAATAAATCCAACCTAGACCTCCCTTCACTTGCATCCCATTGTAATATATCCCGCCAGGCCGCTTTTCACAAAATATTCCATCATCCCACCCTTCATGACCAACTAATCCTCAATCCTCAGTACATATCTCATCGTATCGACCATCGTCATAAGGTTGGCATTGCATTATGCAAATCGCAGAGTTTTTATCGATCATTCATACTTCGTACATCAGCAGATTAGAATCATCTACCTGAAGACATAGTACCTATTACTAATAACCATCTTTTCTGTCAAGAATTAACTAATTTTGTATTATTAAAAACTGTACAAAGCTATATGTTATGTATTTTATGTACTATGTTATGTATTTTACGTATTATGTTCATATTGTATTGAAGTCGTCATCCTTATGCAGCTGATATTGTACAATGAGTAGTTTTTATTCATTGTATAACTTATTTTCATGCTGTTTTTTGTTCCTTCTAAACTTATAACCACTCCCCTCCATAATGCCACATTGCCTTGAGGATAAATAAAATGAAAAAAAAAATGAAATGAAATAACCATGACTCTTAATACACATACAGCCAAAGCGCTGTTATAAAATTGCTATCTTCCTTCATGACACAATCATAAAATCAAATGTAAACAAATAGATTTAAGCTTGGTCATGCCTACATAAACACACTGGAAGAAATCTATGGTGGTTCTACAGCCACCATAGTTCCCCATAAACAAAGCAACAGAATCTCAATAAAGAAAGATGTAACGCAGGGAGACACGATCTCTTCAATGCTATTCACCGCTTGTTTTCAGAAGGTTGTCAGGACCCTAGACAGGGAAGAGTTAGGGATAAAAGTCAATAGAGAGTATCTTAGTAACCTGCGATTCGCTGATGACGTTGACTTGATAAGTAACTCAGGGGACGAATTACAGCTCAAGATTACTGAACTGGGCATGGAAAGCAGAAAAGTAGGCCTGAAAATTAGTATGCACAAAACTAAAGTAATGTGCAACAGTCTTGGCAGAAAACAGCACTTTGCGATAGGTGGAGAGACGATGTCTACCTAGGACAGGTAGTACCATGGAGCCAACCATGAGAGTGAAATAACTAGAAGAATATGGGTGGGGTGGATCACATTCAGCAAGCATTCTCAAATCATGAATAGTAATCTGCCACTAACCCTCAAGAGGAAGGTATATAACAGCTGCATCTTGCTGGTACTTACCTATGGAGCAGAAACCTGGAGGCTTACAAAGAAGGTTCAGCTTAAATTGTGGATGACGCAGTGAGTGATAAAAAGGAAAATGATAGGTGTAACCTTAAGAGACGAGAATAGAGCAGAGTGGGTCAGGGAACAAATCGGGGTAAAGGATATCATAGTTGAAATCAAGAAGAAGAAATGGACATGGGCCGAGCACATAGAACGTAGGTAGGATAACTGCTGATCATTAAGGATAACTGACTGGATTCCCAGAGAAGGCAAACGCACAAAGGAAAGATAGAAAGTTAGGTGGGATGATGAGAATAAAAAGTTCGCAGATATGGCAACGGAAAGCACAAGACCGGGTTGATTGGTGGATCATTGGAGAAGCCTTTGCCCTACAAGGAGCATAGTATGGCTGATGGTGATGATGATGATGGTCGTGAGCTTGCTTGCTCAGTGGAATTGGTCTGATATTGGCAAGAATTAAAATTGCTTCTCGGACAAAAGTGATTTCAGAGGTTTCGAATTCCCGTGAAATGCACGGAAGTAAATTTTTATTCTTCCTTCAAGCTGGTTGGCCTTATTAATCAACTGCACATGGTCAAACATGTCACTGCTTGCATCATTGCAGGAATGTCACACATTAGAGCTCACAGGTCACCTCTTCATAGCTGTGTGCTGAAACAATTACCCTATTTCTGGAGTGTTTCGGCGGAAAATTCATTGAAGGCAATTGTGCATGTTCACGAAAGTTCACATGTGTGCGAGGTCAGATAATTCATTGTTACTGCTGTACAATCCATCCCCAATATATGTATCGGCTGAAAGTAACCATATATTGGAGGATCTTGTGCCAGAAATCTTACGTGTGACTCTACTCTTGTCACTCACCTTATACAATGGCAGGCAGATGGAGTCAATAAAGCCCAGTTGCATAGCTGGAAGCTGGTCTTTTTTCTCCCTATTCATCATGTCCTGTGCAAAAGCATCAGTAAAAGGACAAATAATTTAGGTCTCAAACATGTTCTGCACATACAAAGTATGACAAAAGATGAGAGTTTCAATGCAACATTACAACCATTTAACCACACATTATTGCAAGTCTGTTTGTTTACGGATTTCAACATCCCAAAGAAACTCGGGCTATGGGAGATGCCACAGCGGAAAGCTCCGAAAGCTCCTGGGGCTCTTTAATGTTCAGGGAAATCACACGCCTTAGGCATTCCACCTCTATTGAAATGTGACTGCTTTGGTCGAGATTAAAGCCATGTCCTTTGCATCAGCAGCCAAGCACCATAATCACTGTGCCACTGCAACAGACTTTTATTATTGCAACCCTAGTTCCACAAACATGCATGTTTGTGGATCAAGCCTGATAGTCAAGAAACAGCCACTAAACGACAAGCATAGACACTAATATGTCTCTGCCTTCTCTCATAGAATTCAATAATAATTACAGTAAGCTCCCAAAAAATGAAACTCGCCTAAATAAAAATGCCTCATTAACGGAACTAAATGGGCTCATATGGCTGGATTTCTATGTGTTGTGCAGTAAAATTCATTGGTTAATCGAAACAGTGCTTATTGGTCACGTACGGTTAATGGCACAAACTCTGAACTCAGTATAGACTTGCTCATGCCAAAGGCAGTCTCACAACCATAGCAACACCTTGAGATCGAGACAAGCCAATCCAGTAGCCATTCTCGCTTGTGGCTGTGGGAGCTAAGTAGGCGAGTCAATTGTGAATTAGGCCTACTTGTGTGGTGAAATGCGGTGAATCATGGTATTATTTCAGCCTAATGAAAAGGAAGCGGCCACACCATACACTCTCGCGTGAAAAAAAGCTGTAAATTCTTCAGGAGCTCGATTGAAGCGGCCTGCCTTAGATGTAGGTGCCAAAAAAATACATCCCGAAATCGACGCTGTCGCAGATCTGTAAAGATGGAGAAAAGATTGAAAGCACCGTTAAGAATGGGACCTTTACATCTAAACAGATGCGGACAACGCCTTATGAACGACTAGAAAAGTTCTTTTCCTGTTGTTCAAGCGTGCACGGAGTTCCAATATGCCCATAAGCGGACCGATTCTCGAGCAGAAAGTTCGAGAGATTGCCATGCAAATGGGTGTTAAGAACTTTGTCCTAAGCGACGAATGGCTCAGCCGCTTCAAAACATGCCATGGCCTAGTCTTCAAAGCAATCTCAGGTGAGAGTGGTGCAGTCAACAGGGACATTTGCACCGACTGACAACAGGGGCGGTTTAAGAAAATTTTTATGAGCTTTGGACCACGAGACATGTTCACCGTCAACGAGATGAGTCCTTCTTATAAGGTGCTTCTATCAAAGACTCTCACCTTCAAAGGCGAAGCCTGTAGTGGAGGAAAATGCAGTCAAGATCACATTACTGTGCTGGTGGGTGCAAACATGGCAGGAGATGAGAAATTGAAGCTGTAGGTAATAGGAAAATCAAGGCACCCACGTTGTTTCAAAGGCGTTCGAGACCTTCCCGTTGGGTACCATGGGAACAAAAAAGCGTGGATGACCATGGCCATTTTCGAAAACTGGCTTCAGTAGGAAGACGCAAAATTTAGGAGGCAAGGCAGGAAGGTTGTCTTCATCGTGGATCATTGCCCAGCCTACAGTGAGGTTCAAGTACTCCAAGCCATCACTCTGGAGTTCTTGCCAGCCAATGCAACGGCAGTGATCCAGCCGATAGATCAAGGAGTTATTAACAACATTAAAGTTCATTATCACGGACAATTGCTCTATTGAATGCTCCTTAGAGCAGGCAGTGGGATATGCATAGATTCATTGGCAGCCATCCACATTTTGGCTTGTGCCTGGGAGCAAGTGAAGGCAAGAACAATACACAGATGCTTTCACCATGGTGGCTTTCAAGCGCAAGAAAGCAGTACCTAATGAAGAAGAAAGCCCTGCTGATGCCGATATAGAGACAGTATTCAGTCAGGTCGTACCCTCTGCACTTTCACGCTGCAGGACTATGAATCAATTGATGAAAATGTTCGTACCTGTCATGGAGAGACTGTCGAGGAAATGATTGCCGAAGTGCAAGATGAGGATCAACCTTTCAGCAATGAATGTGATTACAATACTGCCAGTGCAGTGGTGCCACCAGACCGATCAGCTAAAGAGGCTATTAAACTTTTGCAGCGCTATTGTGAGCATGAGGCTTATCCATAATTTCTAGCTAGTTTGTCAGGCATGGGTGCGTACCTTGTGAAAAAACAACTCAAGCTTGCCAAACAAACCACTCTTCACTCCTTTTTTTCCTCCTACTCATTCTCATGAGTTAGGTGAGGTTTGTGCAATTTTAATAAAGGTCTTAGTTCACTAAATAAGTGTGCTTTGCTTAAATGAAACTTCTGATAAATCGAACAGTTTTGTGGATCCCCTTCCAGCTCTGTTTAAGAGGAGTCGACTGTACTGACGTGCTCAGCATATCTAATCAGCACACTTGCTGGGAACCAGCCAAAAGCTTTCACACAGCAACAATACCTTTGCCAAACGTAGTTGTTCAGTTCTTTTTTTCTCTTTTTTGTAAGTCAGTTACTTTAATGTCCACTGAGGACTTAAAAACTCATAAGTTCAATAGTTCTGAAAGTTCTGCATAGACCTGTAGAGAATTATTGAGCTGGTGCAATGCTGTTTGTATTTATTGTGCAAGAAATTTTGATGCTGTCTTCTGTTAAGCTGTGCCAACCAGTTTGCCTTCCAATCATTTATGTCGCCACTGTTGCTATCCTCAAAAGCCAGTCTCAAAATTTCAACAGTGCCTGTTTACAGAGCTACTTACAATGGGCTGGAGATTTAGTTCCTTTTTCTCCATGTCTCCTTGCTGAAAAAACTCCATTGTCACCAGGTCTGCAACCTAAGGTAAAAATATTGGTCTTCATAAGAATGACCTGATTGATATTTTATAAGCTAATATTGTTGTATACATGTATGCATGTCTTATGCCATGCAATAACTTATTAATTTCTAACAGTGGTTAGAGGAATAAAAACAGACACCAATAAAATGTTAAAACAATGCACACTGGTCATTATTAGCTTACTTACGAAACAGTGGCTGCAAAGCATTATGCTAAAGTTGCACAAGATAATTTTTGATGTCGTTTATGGTCTTTTGTTTTTAAAAGCAGCCAAGCCTGGGCAGAACGCACAGCGCTGTCACAGCGAAAGCTGCAAGCGCGGCTTTTTAAAGCTCTCTTTAAACAGTCTTTAGGTAACTATTACGCACACTTGCAGGGTACCCACTATACCATTAATCATTGTCTAGTAACCAAGCATTCACTATTCCATCCTTCGTCATTCTTCAGTGAAGCGTGGTACTTGCTGCACACTTGCAAGGAACATTGGGAAATATTTTTGTGCTGTGCTGGACGAGGATGAAGAATTATGGCAGAAGCTTTTGTAATTCCCACAATTACCCACAGTGGGTATGCACCACAGTAAATATGTGAACAAGATTGAGCTTTTGTAAATGGTTGGAGCATTTGACGACACACTCTTTGCATAATTCATATTGTGACATCTGATTGTTCCTTTGTTGTTCTAAAACTCTTTAATACTCATATTAACGCAATCCTTTTCCCGACATCAAGCCTGCCTAAGGCCAGTTCGCAATGGAGTTGCAAGCATCCGCGTGGCTTAGTAGTAGAATTCTGGGGTGGCACTCAGAGGACCTGGGTTTGAATCCCATTGTGTCCTTATTGTTTTTTATCTACTGAATAATTTTTTTTTATATTCCGTGCGATAGTGTTTATGGACACTGGTGATGGCGGTGGCAGCAGCGGACAACTACGACGCGCACATGAACCGTGTTGTGATCTCATAAATGCTTTCGCTGTAAAACTGGAAAATGGTTCATGTTTTCATGCGCATGCATTCTGTTGCATTATGCCCATTTTTGCACCACACAGGAATGGCATGCTCATTTAGTACCTCCTAATGAAAAGTCGACGACCAACCTAAAGGCTGTCGCAGCATCTTGGCCCAAAGTACACATGAATTGCACATGCACAATTGTTACAATGTATTGTGTAAAGTTTTCCTGTCTGCCTGTCTTTTTGAACTTAGAAACAATGCCTCTACAAAGACATTTTAGATTGACAGTGTCTACCAAAAAATATTCGCAAAATTTTTAAACAAAATGCTGTGTTGAAACTTTCTGCATGTTCACTTTGGCTTGGTTTCTCTTCCTCATGTGCCAGATGACACTATTCAAGGCTTGTGCTAAATACTCCTGCTGATCTGGCTTAATCTGAAAACTCTATTGCTTGTGAACTAAGCTGAAGCTATAATAAAGACTTGTCATGAACCTGTAGTACTTTCGCTTCTTTTCTGATTTGATTGTCATGTTTTTTCAAGAATGCACTGGAATAACATAAAGGTGTAGCCCTGGTTTCAGGACTGGTTCCATTTATTAAATATGTTATACTGTAGTTCATTACAGAAATAATTTTTCAATGTACCATTTTTAAAGAACTAAAAAAAGAAGCTGCATGAATGTTTGCTTTCTATAGTAGCATTGCCTTCCTGCAATTCATCAGTCAATTCATCTATGAAAGATACAGACAAACATAGTTTACTGAAGTGTTACAGTTGAGGGCAACAAATACTTTAAGGGGCAACACCTTTTAAAGTAATCATAAAATGACCTCAGTACTACACCAGAATGCACCTTGAATGTCCTACAGTCCAATTCATGATGCATAAACAGAGTTACAGGTAGTTTTATTCCACCTATTAACTACATTGTCTTTTCCCTAACCTGCTGAAGCCTTTATATGGGGAAAGGCTGGCAAAGGAGCAAGAATATGTCCAAGTAATGACCCTCTGCTTTCTGGGCTGTAATTAAGAAAGGAATCCATGCTGGACACACATTACTTTTCAAACATGCAGGTGTATAGTACTACCATCTACCATGTTTCAGAACACAGTTTAAGACACTGCCTCTGACCAGAGAGCCCAATAAGATGAAGCCCGTGTGCCTTGTCTTGTTTTCTTGCTGTGTTCATTTACATAAAAATTTGCCAGCTCGCTCATATTTACGATGCAGTTTTCATAAAAGCAGCCACCTTGAAAGCTGCCAACACTGACAAATCCCATTCCACTGATTTGAACGACTAACTATACAGTGTACAGAGCACATTTGCTCAATATATTTCTTATTTCACTCACCACTCTTTGAACTTCCCAGGGTTTGGTGATTGCTCCAATATCACAAGCTGTCATCAGCATATTTCTGAAAAAAGACAAGAGTAAGCATATGTATAAAAAATAACAAAAAAGTAAGCAAAGAATGTTTGATAAAGCACAGCCCACAAGCTACTAGCGATGAAGGAAATGAGGGACACACAATACTTTGCCCAATTACAGAGTGTATGTTTTCCTACATTGTCCTTGACATGATGAAAATGGTTTATTAGACAAAACATTTTTGCTGTTCCATCCTTACATAGCAGGGATGGGCAGAGATGCTTTTGTTCATTAGTCAATTATGTTTTTTATGGTGCAAAAACAACGGAACCACTGAAACACAAGGTGATTATAGAGGAACACTAGAGCAATTTTAATTTAAAGCTAATTTAAATAGCCACATTCTTTTAGAAAAACAGCAGACAGGGGTACACGTGGATCATCTCCAAGGAGCAGACTAGGGTGGATAGGCGTGTGTTGTTTGTAGCCAGCCAATAAATTTTCCTCTCAGCATATCAGTACAGGGACATGTGATCAGAATGTGCATTAGTGTTAGTGGTTCTCGACATTTTTCACAGGTTGGTTGTTCATCACTTGTGAGTAAGAAGCTGTGTGTAAGGTTGCGATAACATAACTTCAACAAACCATTTTTGATGGCGACAGGTTTTCCATTTTCCAAGTACAGGCTTTAACAAATGGAGCATGTTGTTTGTGCATGAATCCCATTGTTGCTACCATTTAGTTAGCAATGTTATATGAATTATTCATTGGCTGTCTTTAAAGGGGATTTTAATTTTTGTAACTGCTTTGTGCACTGCCTAAGATGCATGCTCATCTGCTCTCTAATTGCCAGGTATCCCAACATGACTTGTGTGCCAGCGAAAATTATTAGAGACAGCCTCGCTATTCACAATGATAATACTTAATATACAGCCACTAAGGGTGCGCACTCAGACATACTAAGATGTAGAGCCCTCAATGTGCTTAGGGAGTCGGTATATATTATCGCCTTCTTGTCTTCACTCGTAGCGATATTTGAAACTGGTTTGTACAGTGCGCAGACTTGCCCTGTTATGAATTCCAATACCCACGTGATCTTTCATTTTTGAGCCGTCTATATAATATCCGGTGTGATCTCTATATTTATGTTGAAGTGAACCCAATTTTTGGGTTGTGTGTTCTGGTGGAGTGTATTTTTTCTTTGGGTAGGTTACAGAGGAGTCACAAAATAGCATCAGATCAGACCACGAGGGCAGTCTTGATGGTTTGTATGCTACATTGAGTGCCTCTTCAGATAACTCAAACCTCGATATAACGAAGCCGGATATAACGAAATATCGGTTATAGCAAAGTAAATGAAAAATGATTGATCAATATGTGGAGCTTAACATCCCAAAACCACCATATGATTATGACAGACACCGTAGTGGAGGGCTCCGGAAATTTTGACCACCTAGGGTTCTTTAACATGCACCCAAATCTGAGCACACGGGCCTACAGAATTTTCACCTCCCTCAAAAATTCCGCTGCCGCAGCCGGGATTCGATCCCGTGACCTGTGGGTCAGCAGCTGAGTACCTTGCCACTAGACCACCGCGACGGAGCAGTAAATGAAAAATAGTCCTGCCATAAATAGTGTGTTAGGAATAGACCTTTATAACGAATTCTCCAATATAACAAACTTATTTTTGTGTAACATGCAGTTTTGTTAGATTAAGGTTTGAGTGTACAGTAATATTCTTCGAACCGTATAATAAGTGGCTTGATTAGGTGTGACTTGTTTAAGTAGTGTAAGCATGAGTCATATTTTGTGACAATGATGGGGTTAATGTGTTCAGGTGATGACTTGATTCTCAAAACACAAGACAGGGTTAGTGATATTCTTCGCAGACCAAGAGGATGGTTATTACAACCTACATATAAACTCTGCACAGGCGATGTTCTATAGACGCCACAAGACAAACGTAGGCTGAGATTGTGTATAGGGTCAAGGCGCTGAATGTGGGACTCTTGTTCCGAGCCGTAGACAATACAACCACAGTCCAAAATGCTGCACACATTATAACGGTACATACATAGTATGCACAATCGTTCGAAACCCCACTGTTTGTGGGTTAGTACTTTTAGAAGAATTAGTGCTCGGTTTCCCTCTATTTTTACTGTTTTCATGTGGGCTAGGAAAATTTGCATTTGGTTGAATATAATACCTAAACATTTATATTCTTGTTTTATTGCTATAGAGACATTGTTTAATTACAGAACTGGGTTCGCACATAATCCTCTCTTTAGCTTATAAAGAACAGCGGCAGCTTTTTGTGTGAAGAAGCGGAAACCGTTTTGGTCAGATGATTTTGTCAGCTTATTAATTGCGATTTGCAGTTGCTGTTTGCAAATTGAGGGGTTTGCCACAAATATTCGTGGCAGTGTAGCACCATGGTGTACTTGAAATAATCTATTTCAGAGGAAATCCCACAGGAAGTTTAGCATTCTTTCACGAATCCCCATGTCAGCAAGATCTCTGAGCATCTCATATTGCCACGTAGTATCATATGCTTTTTTTAAGTCTAAAAAAACCACGACACAGTACTGATTCTGCAGGAACGCACCTCGTATTTTGTATTCAAGTCTGACGAGATTGCCAATGGTGGAACACCCTTTTTGGTATCAACACTGGTGTGAGTCTATAAGGTTTCTTGATGCAAGAATGAATGCGAGTTTTATGTTTATAATACTCTCATATGTTTTTGCTAGACAACTTGTTCGTGCAATCAGCCTGTAGCTGCTCAGAGATGTTGGGGGTTTGCCAGATTCTAGGAAAGATATGACTACACATTTTACAGCGATAGCTGTTATGAGATCACAACTTGGGTCACGTGCAGTTGTCTGCCGCCGCTGGTGTCTGTAACCACATTGCACGGATTTAGAAAAAAAAAACCTAGCACCAATGACACAGGGGGGCTCAAACCCGAATCTACTGGGCTCCAGCCCAGTATTCTACCTCTGAGCCACAACGGTGCTTGGGACTAGTAGGCAAACTTGCCTTAGGCAGGCTTGATGTCGGGAAAGCAATCGCGTTAATACGACTGATAAAGCGTTTTAAAACAGCAAAAGAACGACCAGTCATTGCACAATTCGAATAGCGCAACAAGTGGATCGTCCAATGCTCCAACCCATGACAAAAGCTCGTTGTTGTTCCCCTATTAACTGTGGTGCATACCCACTTCAGCCATAATTCCTCATAGCATCAGCCACTGCATGAACAATTTGCACAAAATTCCTTGCAAGGGTTTAGCAGATACCACGCTTCTCAGAAGAATGACGAAAAATGGCATAGCGAATACCAGCCTACTACCCAAAAGTTTATTATTAATGCCTAAGTGGGTATCAAGCAAGTGTGCTTGCAGTAGTTACCCAATGAGTGTTTTGAAAGGCTCTGAAAGGTTGCTCTTCAAGCTTTCGAGGTGACTGTGCTGCACCTTCCACGCAAGCCTGGCATTTTTTTTCTACTCTTTAGGACTTACAACAGATACCCAAATTTTGTTCCCCAAAGTTGATGCAAAGTAGCGATGAAGTGCAATTTTCGGAAGTGTGGTTGTTAGCAGTGCATTTAGCACATGTTTTCTAGCCTCTGCATGTGTGGAATGCGTGACCAAATCTTTGGCATTAGAAACAGTGTCTGGGGTTGGAAATGTGTGGTCTGACATTGATTTTTACATACCCAGCTTCAATAAAAGTGGGCATTTTCCTTGTACCAAAGGTAAGCATTATATGTTTGGTAGGAATTTTCTGGTCACCAACGCGGATGAATATTTTCTGTACTTTTATCACTCCTTGATCTTGAAAACCCTCAAGGAGCTTTTAGTCACTCAGGATCAAGATGTCTTCTTCAGATATTACTCCCTTGCTAGTGTTCACAGACTTGTGACAGAAATTGCAACTGTAGCTTCCTTCCCCAATACAGGTTAGTTTAGATAACTTCGGCCCTTAACCTTTTTCGATTAGTTCTAGTAGAACATCCCCACTTGGCATTCTCGAGGCTTTGTCTTGTAATGAAACACAGTTGCACTAGGCTGGGGTGTCAGCCATCTTCTTTATTTTTAACACCTTCTTTCTGTTTGTCTCCCTCCAACCCTGCCTAGCGTCCACGTACACTCCCCCTCTTTGAAGACTCATCCCTCCTGGGGTGATACATGAAGACGTTTCCAATGGTCGCAAACTCCAGCACACCATCATTATTGGTGTAACCAACCCTTTTGAGAATGCCATGTTGCACTACGATCTGCACCATGCGATAAGGTCCTATGTAAATCTGCTTTGTGCCGGGAAGGCCTTTTCTGAAGAGCACCAGATCGTTCAGTTGCATCTGAGGTATCCGTGTGTTGTGGCGGCGGTCGAATTTTCTCTTCATATGTTTCTGGTATCGCTGGTAGGCTTCTGAAGTTTTGCGTTTTTCGCACAATTGCAGGCGGCCAGCAATGCAAAGTTCTTGACCAGCAGGAAGCACGGGTACCTTTCCAAAAGCTGCAAAATCTACAGCCGATCCTCGCAGTGTGCGACCAATTGTGATGAGCAACAGCTGCCTTCAAGCAGCACTTACATCCGCCCTGAAAACCTGGGTACATTGAAATAAACTGCTGCAAATCCCGAATGATTCTTCAGCCATGCCATTTCCTGCAGATAGGTACGGAGTGCAGCATCGCAACACAACTCTTCATTCCTTCGTTCAATCTTCCAAACACTGACTGAAAAACGCTGGTCCATTATCTGATATTACTATATTTTCGTATTCTTGAGCATCTCTTAGCTCAAAAGAGTGAGCACACTATTTGCGTCTTCCCTTCCCAGCCGTGCAGCCACTATTCTTGTGCACTAGTCTATTTCCACTAGAAAAGTCGAGATGAATGACTTCAAACGGTACGTCGGAATGTTGAGGCAAAACAATCTCATCCATTCTCTGAAGGTACTTGGCTTTGTGAACTTGACATTGATGACAAGACTGAGCATGCCATTGAACGTCTTCTTTCATGTGTTTCCTCTGGAAACGCTGACGAATCTTGTGATATGTCCTCCAAAAGCTGTCATGTCAACCTGAGTGAGGGGAGTCGTGATACAGTTCCGAAATTCGAGGCACCATTGTTTCTGGGACAGTGAACTCTCTGTTGTGGAACTTGAGTTCTTCAGTTCCCTCCCACAACAATGTTGTGTTGACATTTTCCTGATCAGGAATTACCGCAAGTCTTGGAAAGTGCATCTGCATCCTTGAGGCGTTCGTCAGACCTGTGGTGGACCACGAAAGTAAACTGCAGGAGTTCACTCACCCACCTAGCAATTTTTCCTTCAGGTTTGACGAGATTAAGGGTACACGTTAAGGCTTGATGATCAGTAAAGAGCGTGAAGCTCCTGCCATCCAGATAAGGTATAAAATAGTGTACGGCCATTAGGACTGCCAAGGCTTCCTTCTCTGTAGTCATGTAGTTCAGTTGCGTTTTCGAAAAGGTGTACGAATAGTACCCGACAATCCTCTGTTGGTGGCTACGTGGAGAGTCGGTATCTCTCTGGTAAAGTACTGTGCCTGTGCCATAATAAGAAGCATCGGTGTTCAGTTCAAAGGGCAACTTGAAGTCTGCAAGAGTCAGGACGAGATCCGACCAAATAATGGACACAGGGCTGTGATAAACAGATTCACACTCTGCTGTCCACTGAAATGGCACATTCTTCTTAGTCATTTTTGTGAGGCATTAGATTTTCCTCGCATAATCTCTAATGAATAGCCAGAAAGACCCTGCAAAACCCAGAAATACCTGCAAAGAGTGCAAGTCATATGGCTTCTGCATTTTTGCGATTCGTTAGACTGATTTCTGTTTTGTTGTCTTGGTTTGGCCATCAAACACTCTTCCAAGAAACACAACTTTACTTTCGAAAAGCTGACTCTTCTTGTCATTAATTTTGAGCTCGGTGTCACAAAGTGCTTGAAGTACACTTGCCAGATGGTTCTAGTGCTCTTCCTCGTTGCGGGAGTATACTATTATATCGTCTATGTAGACGTTGCAGAACTTCCCGAGAAACGGTTGCAAAACGTCATTCATCATTTTCTGGAACCAAGCGGGGGAGTTCTTCCATCTACATGGAAGTCGATTATACTCATAGATGTCAAAGGGCATGATGAACACAGAATATTTTTTGAACTTTTCAGAAATCGGAACTTGCCAAAATTCTTTACATAGGTCAATGCGCGAGAAAATTCTGCAGCCACCCGTGTCATCTATGATAGAGTCTATACGTGGCATAGGAAATGGAAAAAGCTCAGTCTGCTTATTAATTTGTCTGTAGTCTGTGCAGAGTCGAATACTTTCATCATCTTTTGCTGCAATGGTGACGGGCGAAGCGAACGTAGACGTGAATGGACGGACAATCTACGCATCCAACATCTTTTGATTCCTATTTTGAGGCCACACTCTCTTCTTTCGTGACATATTATAGGGCTTTTTTCTCACCACCGTCGTATCACTTAGCTTGAATGGTACATCAAACTTTGTAGTTGCCGTAGGATATTCTTTCAAGCATAGCGATTCCGGGTAAAGCGTCCTAACATCTTCACCTGACGAGGGCTTCCGTGGAGTTTTTGAAGGCGAAACTGCAGCGTCGATACTGCGGTGCTTGTCTTCTGTGGTAATTTCTCCTGTCCAGTAGATATTAGGGGGAAGTGCACCGATGACTGGACATCAAAGGAGTAATTCATACGGCACTCTGTCGAGTACCAGTGCTTGCACAGTGACAGTGTTGCCGAGACACGATATGGTTACACAAGTCCATTTATCGTAAACATCTCGCCTTCCATCGTATCCGTGTACTTCTACTGGCTTTCCCTGTTTTACTTTCGCCCTCTCAACAACATTTGTGTTTATAACATTGATGCTTGCTCCGCTGTCAACTAACGCACTCCGTTGCTTTCCATAAAAAAATACAGATATGTACAATATATTTGTACCAGACAAATAAACAGCTTCTCTTGATGTCGTCAAGCAAAATCTGAGACCCTCTTCATTTGGTTTTTTTTGTTACGCCATCTAGCTCTTCACCATGGTCTGAGCCTCCCTGGTCGGTCAAAAAGGACACGGGCATTGCAGTAGGTCTTCAGTTTGCAAGCGGGCATCGTTCTTCAGCTCGTGTGGCCCATGTATTTCTTACAGCGGGTGTCATGGCTTGACGCTGGGTTCCTAGGTCCTGGAGGTAGAGGTTTCGCATTCTCTACAGAAGTTCTTCGACCGTATTGCGTCCTCGCATTTGTATTTGCTTCTGGAGGTCCTGACTTAAACCATGGATGATAAGCGGAACCACAGACGTCTCAGGCAAATATGAGTCCGCAAGTTGTAGCAACCGCCTTTTCTCATAAAAATAGCTGAGTGCAGATCCAGACCTGTATTTGAACATGATTGCTTTGTTCCATAGCAACACCTCGTTCTCGCAGAAGAAGCTCGGAAAGCTTGCTTTCTACTCTATCCATGGTTTGTTGCTGTGAACGTTAACACGCCATTCGTACCAACTCTTGGCTATGCCCGATAAGAATAATCGCATGCTTTTCACTTTATCTTCGTTGCTGTGCCAGTAGTTTTCATTGCATGCATACTTATAAAATGTTAGCCAGGACTCGGGGCTACTAGACTCTCCATCAAACATGTCTGGCTTCACGTGTTCCCAACTCGGTCTGCTTAATATTTTTGTCGCGTTTACAACCAAGTGCATTAAATCATTTTGCTGCCTATAGTGTTCTTGGTGCAGTTCAAGGAACAGTTCAAGAAACTTGTTGATCACTCGACGGAACTGTCAGACGAAGCAGCGGTAGCAGGCTTCACATTGTTTCTTACTGGAGTCAGCACGAAATTCTCATAGTCTTGAAGTTTCATGTGGATTCTCACCATTCTTTTAGCCAGTAAATGGTCTGGAGTGAGCTTCATTTTAGTCATTTTAGTGCTTATATAAGAAACAAATGCGTCAGTGCTCACTGCTACCAGAAGAGCTAGTTCCTCTTCATCTTGAGGTGTTGCAATCAAGATCCGGATGCCACCTCGTTGATTTGCTCCAATGGTGAAGTCCACCCACATCTTGACTTGAATGTCCGCACAGAAAGTACACGCGGCTGCACCAATTTGTAATGATACACAGTTGCACTAAGCTGGGGTGTCAGCTATTTTCTTTATTTTGAACACCTCTTTCCTCTTCGTCTCCCTCCAACCCTGCCTAACGTCCACGTACATGTCTGTCAGTCCAATCTTTTCTTCAAGACACTTGGCCACCGAAAATCAAAATAACTTTCTTGTGGATGTGTTTGTACTGTGGATGAGGTGGTACTTCAGTAATTACTTGAATTAGTCTGTAGAAGTGAAAAGTTGCCTCGATGTGGAAGCGAGACCGATTAAAGATGATGGACGCTTTAGAAGCCATAAAAAATTAGTGTGTTCAGCAACAGTGCTGACCGCCCACCATGGAGGCCAACAAGGGAACACGGCTCGACTTGTCAACAAGCTTGCACAACATCAGCCATACGCTGTCACTATAAGCAAATATACATACCCAGGATTGGATATGATACAGAAGGTTAATCCTAGCTGCCTGGAGACAAGGAACTAAATGAAAGAGAGGAGAAAACAAGAAACGATAAAAGTGGGAGAAAAAGACGAAGATGTGGATAGAGAGAGATAAAGAAAGGCAACTGCGAATTTCCCTTAGGTGGGTCAGCCCAGGAGTGCTGTCTAAGTGAAGCTGGGGACAAAGGGGTGTGTTCCCTTCACTGAGGAGGAAAGGGTGGCTTAAAGATCCAATCAGCTGGCATTAGCTCAACCCCAGAATCCACCATTTCCTCTAACACCGCTAAGTCTGAGAGAGGGGTCGACCCCCCCCCCCCCCCCTCTGTGTGTGGTGACGCCACTCACCAAATGCCTGCTTGCAAAGATGCCATTGTGAGGTTGGCAGAGGTACCAAGAAAAGTATTCAGATTTATGAATTTTGAAATACACTGGCGAGTAGCTTAAATTACCGATATTGAGACATGCATTTGTCTGTGACAAGATGGAATATTCTGGTGATACTTTTGCAAAAAGACAAAAAAATATCTCAGAATACTGATACAGGAGTACAAACAATGGCCAGAATACTTTTTATTTTGGAGATGTTGTTCTGCAATGACATTAACTGACAGCAGCATAACATTTTTAATTATGTTGCAGCACATTGAAGCTTGCACGTCAAGTGTATCAACTGAATCACTAATAACCACCAGTGAATTAATTTAGTTACATATGAAAGATGTGTTTTCCAGAGAAGGCTAGGCTGCTGGTTTAATTGCACTAGCATATTCTCAAATAGGCTTCTCTCTAAACAGCGTTGGTTTGGACATAATACGAGACTCGTGAAAGAAAAAAGTCTATCTATTGCTGGAGAAGAGCACAAGTTCATGTTATACTAAATAAGTACCATATGCCAGCAAATCCTGCAACATCTCTTCTTGAGGCAACTAGATACTGAAAAAAAAATTAAGGATGCTGCACTGGCCCTGAGAGACAGTGACAGTGATCAACAGGGGCCAAAAACACTGCCTTTATGGTTTTGCTATTAACAGTGTCGAGTGCTTTAACCACATGTGTGCCATTCCATGCATCTAGGAAATCCTTCACTGCCATCCCCAGCTCACCAACCAGCAGCCCGCTTTTGCTTGGCTTATCACAAAAAAGTGTTCCTTTCCCCTTTGAAAACAGGTTAGCTCATTTCCAACAAAAATGTACAGTAGACTCTCACTAAACGGAAATCTGTTAAACGGAAATGCTGCTTAAATGGAACTATTGCCTCTGCAATACTTGGTTTTGGGCTTGTATTCTGCACTTATGTTCACCTTTCAGTAAACGGAACTCCTGTTAAATGGAAAATAATTTTCCTGTCCTTCAGGTTCCGTTAGATTAGATTTGTGGGGTTTAACGTCCCAAAACCACCATATGATTATGAGAGACGCCGTAGTGGAGGGCTCCGGAAATTTTGACCACCTGGGGTTCTTTATCGTGCACCCAAATCTGAGTACACGAGCCTACAACATTTCCGCCTCCATCGGAAATGCAGCCGCCGCAGCCGGGATTTGAACCCGCGACCTGCGGGTCAGCAGCCGAGTACCTTAGCCACTAGACCACCGCGGCGGGGCCTTCAGGTTCCGTTTACAGAGAGTCTATTGTACTGAGATATCCGTGTTCTGCACACTATCATGATACGATCGCTACATCGTAAAGACTACTGAGACACAAATACATTTTTCAAATGTACTTCAATATAGAAATACAGGTACACAAGATTATACCTAAAATACTATCGTGATAATATTATTTTGTGATACAGCCCAGACGTGATACACAGCTTTATTTTTTCTAAACATGAGCATCAGTTAACTAAGCAATTGGCTTGAACACCCATCAGTTTATAGAGGTAAGCTTAACGTCTCAAACAATGAATGAAGCAACTGTCTCTTCGTTACGTGTGTGACTAGCACTGGTCAAAATATAAATGCAAAAAAATACAATCGTAACAATCTCGCTTATGAATCAAAAAGCTGGAGGAATAAATCAAATATTTACACCAGAGTGATTGGTGCTACCTACAGTGCTGGATATACTCTTTTGAAAGCCAGAAGATGACAAACTTCACTCGTAAATAATGACGTGAAAAGGTCTGAGGTGAGCTTTATGTGTGCATTCATGTCTACTAGGTGCAATATAATGAAGTGCAAGTGTTATGCAGATGTGTTTTGTCAAATGAAAGGCTCTGACACAAGTGTATGTACAATATGCAAAGAAGTTTAGCTACGTGACCTCACAAATTTTTTGGTTTAAACAAGGACAATTGTCTCTTGAATTATGTGACTCATGGCTCTTCCACATCACATCTTATGAATTTCTGTCTTGTTTGAATATTGGCTTGCATTTAGATTTTATAAATAAAACAACAGCTCTCGCTATATTATTCTCAGTCATATTACTCTTGCCCTCTCTTGCGGGTATCTAATGATAGCTGTTGTGCAGTCCTCAGCATCTTTAACTCGAACGCTCTGACGCATGGCCTCGGCTCGCTTGAACTGAGGTCAGTGCCGCCAAGCGTTGACAATGATACACTTGCTGCAGTTAACGATAAGATGAAGCATGCGTCGGTTTCACTTGTAAATTTCCGTTTACAGTCTGCCTAACCAGCGGGTCAAATCCACTCTCTTCGCATACCGTTTCCACGACGTTTCACTCGTGGCTACGTTATCGCGTGCACCCATGGTGTTTGTTGTCGTATACTTATCTCGACAATGAACCATTGCGTGCAATAGCTTCCACACCTTTTATGTATGAATTCACAGCTGCTGCTAAAAAAAAATAACATGAAGACACCTATAACATGAATCACATCGACACAGATCAGCCTGAAGACACAGTACTGCAGAACACATAAAACAACCATACATGGTCGAAATTTTTCAGAACACCTACTACCGCACCCACAGCCTCTGTGGCTTTAGGAAACTAAATTCCACCACATCATACCACCCTTGCCTAAAGACTCAGTATTTTATTTGACAAGATGACACTTCGTGCTTTTATCTATGCACTAAAATTGCTTTCTTTTTGTTGTATCCACATGTCTTCCTTGCACAGAACACGCACAAATTAAATATTTGGGCCTGTGTACTTAAATTTAGATGCATGTTAAACAACCCCAGGTGGTTGAAATTTGTGGAGCTCTGAACTTCTGTGCCCCTCATAATCAACACATGGTTTTGGGATGTTTAACCCCAGATATTATAACATGCAAAAATCATGCGCTCGAGGACCATATCTTCTATGCAGTGTGAACCTAGCTGGAAGGCACACACTAAATTGCGAGAACAGTTCAATTCATGCTGTCTGAAAATTAATGAACCAGAACATGAACAACGTCACCACATTTCCGATCTATTTATTGTGCAACCTTTACAAATGCCATGAACGTGTATTTTCTCCGCTGTGCTTTTCAAACTCGAAGGTGCATAAGCTGTCGCACGCAGTGGTTCATTGTCGAGATGAGTATAGGACAACGAATGCTTCGGGCACACCCAATAACCTAGCCATGAGCAAAACTTGGTGAAAACGGGATGCCTAGTTATTGCATTTGACCAGCCTGTCAGGCAAACAGGTAACAGAAATTTACCAGCGAAACAGACACGGGCTCCATCTACTCTTACCTGCAGCAAACATATTATTTTCAACGCTTGGCAGCGCTGATCTCAGTCTAAGTGAGCCAAGGCCACACGTCGAAGCATTTGAGTTAAAGGTGCTGACAGCTGTGCATATACTCAGCACAGGAATCTTCTCCTATCTGTATGTAATTCAATAATATGAACCTGGGCGACTCTTGAACAACAGTAGCATATAGCAGTCACCTGAGGAGCTCACGATGATCACAGTTGGCCCACTGGTACTCATCACTCTCCACAAGCTTGAAGAACTGGCCTCTCTTGCTACAGACACAGAGAGAAATGAGAAGGGACACACAGTTAGAAGATATGACTTTAGCTTTTTTCAGTGAAATAACTCTGTACACATATATGTAATAAGGTCTCTAGAAATCTATGTGGTAGAGAAAATATCATGAAAGGACAGCCTGCCTGTACTTGAAAGTAACACAAAGCCACATAGGCTCCTCAAACAGAATGTTCAATAACTGAAAAAATTATTTAAACTAGTTCAAGTAACAAATCCGTCGTGACTGTTTCTTTTTTTGTTTTTGTGACTAAAATAGAGGCAACTAGGAAGTAAGGGAAGAATGAATATGTCAATCACTTAAAGCCTTCAGGCCAAGCTTTAATCTAAGCCTTCTAGAGAAAACTAGCCAATACCCATATGTTAGCACAAGATTTCAGAATTTAGCTAGTTTTGCATAACTGATTAGGTGAATCAGCATTAAATACACAAACATACAGGAAAGGAGAGACGAACACAGGTGTGCTTGCCTGCCATTTCTTTATGAGTGCACTTTTTCTAAGAACTAATCCCCTTAGTTACTTTCTACTAATTCTGGTTTCTTTGTCTCTATTACCATTTTTCCACTCAGAACCATGCACCAACTCGGCCGACAATCTAACCTCAGTTCCCTCAGTTACTGCTATCACCCCGCTTAGCTCATTTCATAGTAAAACTACCTCAAAAAGTGTGGTGCTGCAAAGTTTTATTCTTGAGGCAGTTGCACTTTTTCGATGAAGGTTTTTAAACCTGCAAATCTTCTGCTAATTTTTTATTAACTTTATTTGTAGTTTATAACTGAGGGTCCTGTTTTCAGCATTTATACCCTGGGACCCTCATCTGTATATATGAATATTTTGTAACTGATGCATAAGTAACCAACAAACTGAAACTAAAATAAACAGCAATAACAAACACCATTGAATGGATGTAATCTTTCTCTTCAGCGCGTGTAATGCAGAACTATAGGTTTGCTATAACATCCCGTGATTGTCTCCAAGTCGAAGAGGGCCGGTGTATGACATCATTTATTGTATCCCCAGCACCATTTGTTATTTCCATTACATCAGTGGTTATGGGTGTGTCGGGGACCTCTTGTAGACTACTAGAAGTGGTGGGGGGACCCTTTGATTGATTGATTGATTGATATGTGGTGTTTAACGTCCCAAAACCACCATTTGATTATGAGAGACGCCGTAGTGGAGGGCTCCGGAAATTTCAACCACCTGGGGTCCTTTAACGTGCACCCAAATCTGAGCACACGGGCCTACAACATTTCCGCCTCCATCGGAAATGCAGCCGCCGCAGCTGGGATTGGGGGGACCCTTTGCAGCAGAGGGGAAGGAGGGGGGTACGTAGGTGTAACAATGTTGGCTCAAATGCAGCGCCCCCCCGCGGCGCTGATAATTGTGTTGAGCTGTGCAAACCTGGCACATCAGGGGGTGGCCGTTTTGGAAACAATAAACGACAGTTCGTTCTGGGCAAAGGGCTCAACATGTTCTTATGTTCTTCACAGGCCTAATGGCCTACTGTTCACGGTAGTCACTACCGCCTGGCCATCAGTTAATCTACACATGTACCAACTAGCGACAAAGATGAAACGAAGTTTCATGTAAGTCTTCATTCCCACACCGCTCTGCCATCTGTTCGCCATGCCAAGTTTCGGCAACCTCGAGCCGTTCGAGGGGGGAGAGACGATTGGCCCTGTTACGTGAATCGGCTCCAAGAATTTTTCCTGGCAAATGATGTCGCCCCAGACAAGCGTACTGCCGTGTTCATCAGCTGCTGCGGCAGAAAACGTATGCTTTGCTCCGCGATTTGGTCAAGCCCGCCAAGCCCAGTGACAAGACGCTGGACGAGATTCGTCAAGTTCTTGGAAGCCATTATTGTCCGAAGCCCTCTGCCATCATGCAGCGTTTTCATTTCAACTCGCCCGTTCGCGTGGAAGGGGAATCAGTCGGCAATTTCATCACAGACCTAAAAAGCCTGTCCAAGCCCTGCAGCTTCGGGGCTGAACTCGAAAATATGCTCCGCGACCGCGTCATATGTGGCATAAACAACGTGGATGTCCAGACAAGACTTCTGGAAAAACCGGACCTCACCTTCGACGTCGCCGTGCAGACCGCCCTGGCAATGGAAGCAGCAAAAAAGGACGCAGGTGAGATAGCACAAGCGAACACAAGCAGCGCTTTCTCGACTCACCGCGTCTCGTCAGGTCCTGGGGGCGTCACCTGCTACTGCTGCGGGAACGGACATCTTGCATCAAAATGCAAGCATGTGAAGACAATCTGCAATTACTGCCACAAACAATCTCATTTGGCGAAGGTGTGCAATTCGAGAAGGAGGAACAGCCAAGCCCAAAGCAACAGCCCTACCAAGACACGTTGGTTCTCGGCTTGCAGTTCACCGTCGTCAAGTAACCGTCATTGCGTTAATGCTGTACGCAAGCACGACGCCGCTACCACTTCATCTTACGAAGTTTTTGACATGTGGCCAGTCGACTACGCCACGCCGCCTCCGCCTTTCCCCATCACTGTTGACGTTTGCAACAAGCCGCTCTGCATGGAAGTGGACACGGCGGCAAGTGTCTCTGTCATGGCCAAGTCGCGTCTTCTTCAGCTTTTGCCTTCGGTTCCTTTGCAGCCGTCGCAAGTGCTTCTGCGAAGCTATTCCGGGGAACTAAAAAAGTTTCAGGGCAAAGCTGACGTCGCTGTGAAGTTTCATGGCAGGGAGGACGACCTACCTATTTTTCTGACCGGAGATGGATCGCTCACTCTTCTTGGACGCAACTGGATGTGTGAGCTGGGCCTCAACATCTCTGACGATGAAGTGAACATTCACGCACTTTTCAACGTCAAACACCTAGTCCAAGACTACGCCGAAGTGTTTGAAGAAGGCCTGGGTACATTCAAGGGTGCTAAAGCTTCTCTACATGTTCCTTCAGATGCTCCGCCTCGGTTCTTCAAGCCACGTCCACTGCCGTACACTTTGACAGATGGAGTAACTCAAAAAATCCATAGATTAAGAAGAGATTCCATTCTTGTTCCAGTCAAGACAGCAAAGTGGGCTGCACCTATTGTTCCTGTGACAAAAAGGGATGGACACATCAGAATCTGTGGAGACTTTGGTGTCACCATAAATCCAGTGGCAACAGTGGAGCAGTACCCCATTCCATGGATCGAGGACCTGTGGACTGTGCTTGCTGAAGGTGATAAATTCACAAAATTAGATTTGCGAGATGGCTACCAGCAAGTTGTCCTTGTCGAGGCCTCAAGGGAGTATGTCACTATTTCGACGTATATGGGGTTATTTCAGTACACCCGGTTGCCTTTTGGCGTCTCATCTGCTCCTGCCATATTTCAGCGCGAGATGGAGAACTTGTTCAGGGGACTGCCCCATGTAGCAGTCTATTTTGACAACATTCTTGTAACTGGCACAAATGATGCTGAGCACCTTCGCAACCTTTGTGCTGTGCTTAGCAAGCTTCAGGAATCTGGCCTCAAGCTGAAACTTGAAAAATGCCATTTCTTCGTGCCACAAGTTGAGTATCTCGGGCACATCATCAGCAAGGAAGGCCTTTCTCCGAATGTTGACAAGGTAGCAGCCATTCTGCATGCACCTGTGCCTCAGGATGTCAGGGAAATTCAGAGTTTCTTGGGACTTGTAAACTTCTACAGGCACTTCTTACCCAATCTTTCGCCACTCCTTCGTCCACTGCACTTGCTTCTGTGTGAGGGGAAGAAGTGGGAGTGGGGACATGAACAACAAGATGCATTCAATGCCTGCAAGCACTTGGTAACATCAGCTCCAGTTCTTGTGATTTTCAACCCTGCCAGGCCTGTTTGCCTCAGCTGTGATGCATCGCCTTATGGTATAGGTGCAGTTCTGGCGCACAAAGATGCTGATGGCGGGGAACATCCCATTGCTTTTGCCTCGAGGAGCTTGTCAAAAGCAGAACAAAACTACAGTCAACTCAACAAGGAGGCACTGACTTTAGTGTTTGGTGTGGATCGGTTCCACCAGTACTTGTGGGGCATATCATTCGAAGCACACACTGACCACAAGCCCCTTCTTGGACTGCTGGGTGCCAACAAGCCCGTTCCCGTGCAAGCTTCGCCTCGAGTGGTCAGGTGGGCTCTGAAGCTTTCTGCTTACAAGTACGAACTTGTATACAAGCCTGGCAAAGAGCTCGGCCACGCTGATGCTCTTAGTAGATTGCCTCTCCTAACTGACACTACTGCATTACCACGACCTGCTGAAATCTTCTTACTAGAGGAGGCATATCCCAGACTCCTTTCACCAGGTGTTGTGGCCCAAGCAACACGAAATGACCCAGTTCTGGGCCATGTTGTTCTTGCTGTTCTGAAAGGAGAAAGCCTTCTAGTAGGACCAGAGTGGAACCCTTTCAATACCAGAAGCTCAGAACTCAGTCTCCATGAGGGTTGCCTACTCTGGGGATCAAGAGTAGTGATCCCAAAGTCATTGCAGGCCCAAGTTCTGGGTGTTCTTCATACCAGCCACTTGGGTATCGAGAAGAGCAAGATGATTGCCAGGAGCCATGTTTGGTGGCCAGGCATTGACAATGACATTGCCAACAACCTGAAGAGCTGCGCTACGTGCCAGACTCAACATTGAGCTGCACAGCCGGTTCAGGAGACGCCGTGGCCTTTTCCACAGCGACCCTGGTCAAGGCTTCACATTGATTTTGGGGGACCATTCCTAGGTCACACATTCTTGGTTATTGTGGATGCGTTCTCAAAGTAGATAGAAGTTTTTCCTGTGTCTTCCACACCTACAGAAGCTACTATTTCTGCATTGAGAATTGCATTCGCCCAGCATGGCCTGCCTGATGTCATAGTTTCCAACAACGGTCCTGCCTTCACCAGTGCCCAGTACCTTGAGTTCTTAACTCTAAATGGAATACACCGCATGCTTGTACCGCCGTATCACCCTGCCTCAAATGGTGCAGCAGAACGAGTTGTACAAACTGTGAAGAACAAACTTGAGAAATCTGGTTCTGGGAACTTCCAAACGCAGATATTCAGGTTTCTGTTCCACTATAGGACCACACCACATGAAGTGACAGGTCGGCCACCGT
Organism: Rhipicephalus annulatus; assembly: GCA_013436015.1. Lineage (NCBI taxonomy): Eukaryota > Metazoa > Arthropoda > Arachnida > Ixodida > Ixodidae > Rhipicephalus > Rhipicephalus annulatus. The sequence goes on from WOVY01005549.1 coordinate 43,140, forward strand.
GTGAACTCTTGACAGGAAGAATGTCAAGACTCTGTTGGATGTCCTCAGGCCAAGCCTGCAGGCATCTGTATTCCTAAAACAACTCAAGCAGAAGTTGTATGCTGACAGAGGGTCCCGGCAGGCTCCATCACTGCAGCCAGGTGATGATGTGTACGCGCGAAACTTTCGCAGGGGTACACCCTGGGTGCCTGCCAGTGTCGTGGACGACGTCACTCCATCATCAGCCAGTGTCCGTTTGGAGATGGCACCTTGGGAAACCGACACAGTGACCACTTGCGCCTTGTGTAGACAGAAGCATTGGCCTCTCCTGAAACTGCTATCACCGCAGCTCCACCACAGTTGGAGTCGCCGCTTCTTCATGCACCAGCTGTTCAAGAAGTGCCTCATCAGGAACAGCTGCCTGGAACTAGCTTCTCTGGGAGTAGCTCTGCCACGGAGAGCGACGGGACTGCGCTCAACAGTGGTGTGCATGTGAACAGTGACTCTGTCGTGCCTACGCCTAGCACGCCGAAGTTGCGACGTGGCACATGAACTAGGAAACCGGTGAATAGGTACTCCCCGTAGTCTTCCTCCTAAGAGGCGAGGAGTGTAACAATGTTGGCTAAAATGCAGGGCGCCCACAGGGCGCTGATAGTTGTGTTGAGCTGTGCAAGCCTGGCACAGCAGGGGGTGGCCATTTTGGAACCAATAAACGACAGTTCGTTCCCGGCAAAGGGCTCAACATGTTCTTATGTTCTTCACAGCCCTGATGGCCTATTGTTCACGGTAGTCACTACTGCCTGGCCATCAGTTAATCTACACATGTATCAGTAGGCAAGTTAACACAACTGGAGCATGAAACAGGTGCCTTTTATAGCTACCAAAAAAATTAAGCAGAGGTGCTATATCACTTCATTTTAAACAGTTGATCAATACATTGCACAGTCCCGCTTAAACAGAGTTGCATATCTGCAGGCACATTCAACCTGTTTCGGTATTTATACTGAGTCACGAAGAGACTAAACTAAAAAAAAATGTAGAAAAGAAGCGGTTGAGGGTTTCGTGGATCATAGAAGCGGCTTCGCGGACCCCCATTCGAGAACCACTACATTGCATCATAATAACAACTGAATGTTTTCCCGGCTGATAGTAAACTGAATGGGGAGAGGAAAATTTTAACTAGGTAAGCTAAAGATAACACTGAGAAGCCTCTCTTACCACACATTAATAAAATATAGAAGAAGATTGTTTTCTTTCATGTTTTCTCCAGCAAGACTGCAGGTTTTCTACAATGCAATTGTCGACACCATATTCCATCTCCACAGCTGGGGTGTGCAGTTGTAGCATACTAAGTAACCGAATTTACACCAGATTTTTGTGAGTATCCTAACAAAGTGAGGCCTGCCATTGTCTACAGTGCTTGTTTTTGTTGTTGAGGGTGAATGCTTTTAAATATGTAGTATTTCATAACACATAAAACATTTTTGCACTGGTTTCTAGCAAAAAGTGCTGCACAATGTCAAAGGCACACAGCATGCTTCACTTGCTTGTGTGCAAAACACTGATAAGCTGATAGGGGATCACTGAGAAAGCAAAATCAGAGGTTCTACTAGACAATCTTCATTCCTTTCTTGTTATTTCTTGAGTCACCAAGTGTGCCGCCTATTGCCCAAGCTGTAAAGGGTGCAACAGGAAATATTTCTTCCTACACCAAGTCAACAAAGAATTTTGAGCGAGCTAGGTGAAATACAAGGCCTTCATAGGCCTTGTATTTGGAAAGGTAGGAAAGGTAAGAACCTTGTATTTGGAAAGGTAGGAACATGGAAAGGTAGGACCCTTTCCATAGTTCTGGTGACTGACAACTGCTCCAACAACTGAGGTAACATTGCATAAATTATCATTTTGTTGCATACAAACCGAATAAATGCTTCTATGTGCATTGTTTCTGATTTTAATGTTGCCTCACTTTATTGTCTTATAGTATAAAAGCAATGGTGCACCAGTAACAAAAGAGTTTTATGGATTCTATCAGTTAAGGCATACATCTGATAAGATTATATACTCATAATCCCTTTGAATTTGTCTTGGCAGGAATCTACTATACTGAAATGGATGCTTACGGTGAGAATTTTACTAATTTTATCTGCCATAATCAGCACTGCCGTGCAAGTATATAATACATAAACATATTACCAGAAGCCAGCAGTCAAAAAGCAAAGGCTTGGTTCAGCCCTTTTTTCTATTTTAAACTGAAGGATGCATTTGATGTGTACTCTGCTACATAGTCAAAATTTGAGTAAGGAGCTTACACTGCAGTCTTGACTTTCTCATTATTGAACTGTGGAGAAAAAAAATTAAGAGAAGGCAGCCAATAAAGCAAAGCATCCACATGAAAGTCAGAGAAAAAATGTTTTCATGTTATATTTCAGCTAATTATTAAAAAATTACCAATGGGGCCAGGAACATGCACTGGTAATAGTCAAGAACAAGCAATGGTGATAGTCTCACCGGAAGTAGACAGCAAGGTCAGTGGCAAGAATGGCCTCTTCCACAATCCGTATGATGGTGGTGTATTCCTCTGGGGAAACATGGCTTAGAATCTGGTTGCCCTGCAAGAAAAGCAGATGGAATTTAAACAAATAAATGAAATAATCTGGAGTCTTCTTTTAAATTGTCGACGGACGACATGACAAGGTTTGGTTATGTACACTAAAGTTGTAAGGCATTGTCTATGAAGCATCTTATGAAAATCATTTTTAAAATCACTAGATTGCTAATCAAAGGTTAGAAGAACTTAAACTGCCCTTTACCATGCCCCTTTAGGAAGAGTATCCCTGCCAGCTTTACATAGGCCAGCATTCGCAAGCAGTATTCCTTCCCTGCATTCTCTCAAATACAGCAATGGACGAGGCATGGCAGGTTAATGCAATGAGCACTGCTTCCTTTTCTTATCCACAATGGATTATCAACTTAATTCACATGGCATGACCAGTGACACTTTTAGCCGTGCATATGTTGCGTCAAACATTCTAGTGCTTGACCTTAATTATCACTCAAACCATGGCTTCCTTAAGAAAAAGCGCACACGGTCTTATGTTGGACATTCTGACTGTATTTTTCTCGTGCTACCACCTTATGTTTCATTGACACAAACAAGTGTCTGATTGTGATATATGCCCCAAGTAACCGCAGATATCCGCTGGCTGTCCTTTATGAATACAAATGTCCGGCAGTATAGATATCCAACATGGACAGCCAATGAACGTACTGTAAAAATCCATGTCCCGTGGGGCTGTTTTCTAGACGTACGAACCGGATGTCCAACCAGACATGAAGTTTTGAACATCGACTGGCTGTACATACAAGGATATGCTAAGAATATGCGTATTTGCTCATCAATTATTGTAAAATTAGAATGTGAAAATATATATAGATCTGCCGAATCCCGGGTGACAATCTTGTAAAATTTCATTAAAAATGCTACTACAAAATTCATTCAAACTTCGGCACATGCATTTCATCCCAGGAAGCCAAATTATTTTGCTTCATGAGGCAAAACAATCTGGTTGATTTAATATGTGTATCGTATGGTATAAGAAATAATGTATTTAGTGTTATCATATGTGAAATGACAAAATGCGAGTCGAGCGTGTCATAGCAGTCATCATGAAGATAAACTTTCATCTGCCAGCCTAGACACTTCTCAACAAAGGTGCACCGCAGTTGCTCGGATTCCTCGAACGTACACGTCATACTAGCCATGCCCCTCTGGATGTGTTGGGAGCAAACGCGCGCCATTGTGCCTATTGTCCCAAAACCTACTTGACCAGCGGCGCGCAGAGGGAAGGAGTGTGGGAAAGGAGGGTGTTTGTGTCATGTCGCACATGTGTATGCTGAGCCGGTCTCCGAGCGACAGAAGGCACATTTCTTTTTTAAGTGCGCCCGTGTGGACATCAGCATCAAGATGTGAAGTTACGAAGAATGACTCTTCTAGAAGAAACACCGAAACCTGGCACAAGACCATTTTCCGCAGAGATTACCACGGCAAGCGGCAGCAACCCCGCTCACTCGGACAGCACAGATAAGGTCACGTGTTACACATCTGTTCTTTACGTCTCATATTGGACAGTTATGTATTCTTATTATGCGTTAACTATTGCCCATCATTTGTATAAGCCCTGCTAATATGTGGCATGTTTCCAGTTCTTCATCTGCTTGAATATTCCTTGCTATTAACCAATTTAGAATGAGCACATGGTCAGTGTCTCTGCACCATCTTTAAAAGCATGTGCTACGGCCATTAGTTTTTCTCCTGTGCTTGTCCATATGTACGTACTGCGGTTACTAGAATAACATTGCCATAAACACGCTTGAGTTGGGTTTGTTGCTAATAATTTAATAAACCCGCAAAGAAGCAGTTGCTGCTTCCTAAGAAGTCATTGCACTTGAAGGCAGAAGGGCATTGAACTCTGAAATCTTGTAAGACTACGTACACACTTTCACAATCGCGGCTGTGGACTGAGTTATGTGCTTCTTAGCCTTGATATATGTTGACAATAAAGGTTCGATTGGTCTTGAAAGCATGCTTGGAGTCAAGTTTTATTTTTGAGAATTCATTTGCAACAGATAAGCTCCCCCGGAAAAAAGACTGGTCACCGAGGCTGTATGGGTACGTTGTTCATATGAAAGGTTTTTATATATATATATATATATATATATATATATATATATATATATATATATTTGTGTTTATATAGCTAGTAGAAAATCACGAAAAACCTTTCATATGAACAACGTACCCATACAGCCTCGGTGACCAGTCTTTTTTCCGGGGGAGCTTATCTGTTGCAAATGAATTCTCAAAAATAAAACTTGACTCCAAGCATGCTTTCAAGACCAATCGAACCTTTATTGTCAACATATATCAAGGCTAAGAAGCACATAACTCAGTCCACAGCCGCGATTGTGAAAGTGTGTACGTAGTCTTACAAGATTTCAGATATATATATATATATATATATATATATATATATATATATATATATATATATATATATATATGAAGAGAGAGAGAATATATATATTCTCGAAGGGCCTGTCCATGTTCATGTTTACTGTCCTGGAGGAATGTCGAGCAATCGTACAAATTTTTTACCTTTGTTCATCCGTTGTACCTCCATCGTATGTACAGTGTATGTACATCCATGGATATCTGATGAATGTTCAGAATATCCGAAATGTACCTCCCGTTGTATGCCTACCGGATATCCGTGGTTACTTCGGGTACTATGCTTTTTCCTATGCAAGACCCCAGTTTTGAGGTGGTGCGTTAAAGCATGCTCTCACCAACACTCCGCCTTGACTTTAGAAGGCACCACTGCACTTCAACTAAAGTGTTATTATAGCTTTTTGGCTATTTCTGAATCAAGGCTTCATAATAAGGCACTCTAATTGAACTTGCATTGATGCACTTGATCACTAAAGACAGCTCCTTAATCATAATCACAGGAGAGTTATTAAAGCAATTCAATCACTAAACAACTCTATAGCCAAGGAAGAGCTTAACAACATATTTACGAACATAGAAGCTAGGTTTTTTTTTGCTTAGACTAATGTACGCTGTATATATGCGGTGCATGTCGCTATAAAAGGCTTTAAACAAACATCACAGGCAGCTGCTCATTGTTGGAACCAATACAGCAGACTCTCGATGATTCAAACTGATAAATTATACTTTCAGTTAATTCAAACAAAATTAAACTTCTTTGTTGGCTCTCTATTCTTTTTTGTATTTAAAAGCTTCTTAATTCAAAAACTCCATCATTCGGTTAATTTATACTTTTTGCAGGTTCACACCAGAAAATATCTGCTGCTTTACCACTACTATTTGGAAATTTGTGTGTTTAAATAATCCTAACAGTCTAAAAATTAAAAATAAGCACCTGAGAACTTCAAGAAAAAAGGCTTTGCAAGTAAACGAATGTTTGAAATGAAGCACACAAATGCTGAATCGTGATGCTTCTCAACTAGTATAGAGAGCTTTGTGCTGAAAGCACATACCTACAGCAATGAATCAGTTGGCAATTCACGATTTCTTCAAAAGGTCTGATCAGTTGTAAATGGCCAACAAACTTGTGGTCTTCACACCTCTGCTTTTTGTTTATTTCTAATCATAATCATAATGTGTGGTGTCACCTCACTAAGAACTTCTGATAATTCAAACTTCTTGATAATTCAAACTAAATTCAGAGGTGAATGTAAACATTCGACAGAAGTCTGTCTGGTTGGGTATGAAACTGGGAGACGATTTAGACTTCAACCAAAAGTTTTGAAGAAAGCCGACGTTTTGAAACCGATGTGGTTCCTTTCTTTGGTGTGTCTGAGTAGGCTAAGTAGCAGCGGCATCTTCAAAGCACTCGCGGGGTGAATATTGCCCCCCTCCCCCCCCCCCCGCTGCTACGTAGCCTCCGCAGTCACCCCTGAGGAAGGAACCAAGTCGGTTTCGAGGTTTTTTCAAAACTTTTGGTTGGAGTCTAAATCATCTCCCTGAATTCAGAGGTCCCTTCGAGTTTGAATTAATAAGTCAACTGTACGTATACGTCAAATGAGCAGAACAATGGTATTTGTGTGCATACAACATTTGAAAACGCTACCTTTTTTTTTTTCATGACCAGCCAATGGTCTCAACATGCATCAAAAGAGTGATTCGGTATGCATTTACTTAGTTATGGCGTGAAGAGCATGGGCCCAAATTCACATGCTTCGCACAAACCTGGCTGTTAAGTATCATGACACACTGGTCAAAGTGATGGTGCTCCATCGTCGATGTGGAATACAGCTGTGCCAATGGAGATGATGACCTGAAATAAAGAATTAACCGTATTGACACTCAGGGTGGCCTATAAATAAGGCTCCATGTTTTCTGAGTTTATTTTTATCAAAATTCAATGGGTGCTTTTCAAGGTTTACTTTTATGAAAAACATTTGGTGTTTATGAAGTTAATATCTCGTTAAGCCTCCATACTACATCCAAAATTCTGTGTTTAATTTTGCATTATAAGTTATTGCAATGATGTCTTATTGTTTTTAATTTTACATTTCCAATGAAAGTGTGTTGCATTGTTCCTGATAATAATTTTTCCATCATTTCATATTTTCTCACTTCATGTTCATTTACCCTGTTAAGGCTGTTGATGTGCGGTGCTCTAAACTTTCTAAAGTGTACTTTTGGAGGAATGCTCCTGAGCTCTTTCTCCTAACCTCCCTCATTTGGATGAAAAATAAAATACCTATTATTATTATCCTCGACACTCCGAAATCTCAGATAAAAAGATACAGTAAAAGCTCATTTATTCAGACCTCGTTAACTTAGAAATTCTCTTAACTCGGACTCACGGCGCAGTCCCTGAAAAACTGTGTATATTTCAATGGGATCAAATGCTCATTAATTTGGAGGGATTTAGTCGCGCACCGGTTATCTCGGACAACTCCGCGCAACTCTGGAGTCGCGCATTCTTGGCAGCTTGGAGGCTCAAGCACTGCTTGCCGTAACCCACGGCGGAACCAGAATTTTCAAGAAACCGAAACCGAACGACTGCAGCAGAATACCCGGCGGAAGCGTTTGAGCCACTGGGGCATCCAGTGCCTACTAACAGCTGCTTGCTACACCTACTGGTGTACTTCGCGACTTGGTTGACGTGGTTCTTTCTGTTGTGACTTCGCGTGTTGTGGCCTGGCTGCTTGCGCGTTGCCACCACAAGCGCGCTTCATACCGATGGCGACCGTCACAAGAGTTAAGCGACCACAACAGCCAGCAAATGATCTTGAAAGAAAAGTGATGATATTGAAAGACTGGAACGCAGGTGTTTCTCGACAAGAGATAATGTTACGAGAAGCACCTTAAGCAACTATGTGAAAAATGAAGCAAAAATTTCAAAAGCATTTTACAGCGCGAAATTCATCATAAAAGGAAAACAACTAAGGACAGCAGCACACCCAAAGCTGGAAGACGGACTGCTGCGGTGGATAAGAGACATGTGAAATAGCCAGCTTCCCTTGAGTGAACCGTTTATCTATCAGCAAGCTCAAAGGTACGCACCAAAAAAGAACATCGAATCTTTCAGTGCGTCAGGGCGCTTGGTTGCCCACTTTAGAGAAAGGTACGGGTTCGTTTTTCGAAACGCATGCAGGGAAAAAGTAACAGTGGATAAATGGCGTATTGCTGACTGGAAGCCAACCGAACTTCCCCAGTACCTGGCTCGTTATAAACCTGCCAACGCTTCAATGCCATTGAAACGACTGTCTTTTTCAAAGCCTTGCCGGAAAAATTGATCACGTTCAAGGGCGACCCCTGCATTGGAAGAAGGAGGAGCAAAAAAAAAAGTCACTGTGCTTCTCGCTTCAAATATATCGGGCACCGAGCACCTGCCACTGCTAGTCATCGGGAAGGCACGTAACCTAAGGTGTTTTAAGAACATTCCCTACTTTCCTGTGCAATATCATGCCAATAGAAATGCCTGGATGACCTCAGATATTTTAACTCAATATAAATGCCTGGATGACCTCAGACCGCTCTTTCTCTACTAACAAGCACAAGGTTTTACTTCTACTTAAGAACTAGCTCATATCAGAGTGACAGGGCTTGAGTGCATCGAATTTGCATTTATACCCGCAAACACAGCTGCTTTGCAACCACTGGATCAAGGGGTAATTCAGCACGTAAAAAGCAGGTACTGGAATGCATCCTGCTGTGCAAGGAGGCAGGGAAAGCATATGACCCGACTCTCCTGACCACAATTCAACAGCAAAACGCCGCCCGCGGTCATTGCAAATTTTTTCGGCCCAGCGGCTCCACCCTGACGACTCGGACATTCCTCCAGAGGCCGCTCCAGAGGACACCTGCGAGCCCACTGGAAATATGGATGGCGAGGTGAATGACACGTGCTTTGACTCTCTCTTTTCTAGTGGCATCCAGATTTTAGACTACGTCACTATAGACTATTATGTTGCCATCACTGGTCCGTTGACTGACGATGATATGTTATTTATTTATTTATTTATCAGAGTGTCAGTTATCAGAGTGTTCGAAGAGGACTAAAATCACAGTTATGGTGATGATGGTCAAGATGAGCCACCATTGTGACGATGCCGCACCGTGCAAGAGGCCACTGAAGCCCTCGCTCTCCTCGAGGAGTTCTGTGTTTGTTCTCGTGACAATGAATATGCGCACCATCACCTGATAGGATTAAATTAAATGGTTCTGTCATAAATTCCAACAGCGAGGCAGACAAAAATAATGCACTTTTTCGAAAAATTAAGGTTTGTCTGTGCCATGTACGTTTTCCTTTCGTTTTCATGGTCTATTCAATAATTCGGAGTTCGGTTAACTCGGACATTTTTTTCATGTACCCATGAGATCCGAGTTAACGAGCTTTAACTGTGTCTGCAAATGAAAACATGCGAACACAGTAAGTTTATTTTAGATGTCTCAAAGGCTTGACAGCACAAACATGCCCCGCCGCAGTGGTCTAGTGGCTAAGGTACTCGGCTGCTGACCTGCAGGTCGGGGGATCAAATCCCGGCTGTGGCGGCTGCATTTCTGATGGGGGCGGAAATGTTGTAGGCCCGAGTACTCAGATTTGGGTGCACGTTAAAGAACCCCAAGTGGTCGAAATTTCCAGAGCCCTCCACTACAGCATCTCTCATAATCATACGGTGGTTTTGAGACGTTAAACCCCACAAATCAATCACCGTACAAACACACATATATACAAGCACAAATACTTCAATTCAAAAACCCCATTGTTTGTTCATATTAAAACCTTAAAGCATACCTAGCAAGGTTGACTCTGTTGACAGAGGTAAGCTCCTTTCGATTGACGATTGTCAGCTTTGAAAATGCCCATTTAAAGGGACACTAAATCAAATGAAAGTTTACGTCAGAGTGAAAGCTCAATGTATGACAACATCTAAAACGACAATATTATCAACAGAGTGCCCTACTTTCCGAGAAATTAGGGTAAATGCACAAGAATAGATGTGCTACAATAGGATATTCTCAAATTGATCTCAATGACGTCAGATTAACTGCCTACGATTAATCACTAGTAATTGATCTAGCTGCACTAAATAAAGAACTAAATAAAGAGATGCAATAAAAGGTAGCTTGTTTATTTCTGTTTGATTCATGAAAAAAAGAACCGCCAAACGTTACTATGGGGAATGGTGTGAGTGGTTCGAAAATTCAATTTTCACGTAGCTAAACTGGACAGGTCATGCCATCTATTAGGGCCCAGTTGAACCAAAACATGTCTGCCATCTCAGAGCCAATGGCAGGAAATCGATCAATGGCCAATGTTGCTAGTGTGCCTCTCGCTGCTTTTGTTCTGCTGCTACTAGTGTTGGCAGCCACACAGTAAACCCGGGCAATGTTGTGCATGGAAACAGTGGCGTGAGATGGTCTGCTTCTTGAGGCGGGTTATTTGAAGTGCGCCAACCCGATGTGGACCACTAAAATGTGATTTTATCTCAAAATAAGCCCTTCTTTGGCACAAAAGTAACACTACGAGGCTTCTGGACCGCTATTTCAACAATAAACGTCGACTTGATAGTTGCCTTTGGTGTTCCTTTAGGTCAGAACTTTTCAGATAAGTATGAATTGTCAAAATATTTATTCATGAGTGTTTATTGGATTTTTTTATTTATATGAAAGCATGAAGCCCTACCAATAAAACGGCCTAGTTTCTTTTATATGCTGCACATTTCATAACAAAGCCTGTGTGCCAAGATACACATATAGCTTCTTTGATTTCAAAGTTTACTTGTGTAACAAAAACAGTAATACTAATAATAAAATCATCAGGATCAGTCATAAGAGTCATACATAGGCAACGATTTACGTGCTTTCATAGTGTTAGAATTGGGCTTATTAGTTCAAAATATCTTTGTCTGGATAATTCCAAGTCAGAAAAGGATATCATTAAAGGGACACTCACCAGGCCCCACAACGAATTTTAGTTAGACCGTGGAAGTTGTTGGGTGTCGAATTAGGAACATTTTGCCACAAAAATTTTTTGAATCGGTTTGTTACAGGCTGAAAAAACTGTTTTTATGAAGTAGCGCGAAACGAGGATGAGAGGAGGCGAGCTCGAAACCCTTGCCGCTCCTTCACGTAGCCTTCACAAGCCAAATCTCTTCCCTACCCTCTCCGCATCCGACCAAGAGGTCACGTGCACATGACGTGCCCAAACAAGCCCAACCCCCGTGCACACGAGCGTCGTTTTTTTTTTGTATGTTTACCAGTGTTGTTTTGAGGTCTACTGCCTGTTTCTGCAGGATGGTTTGGACACACTGGCTTAAACGCGGTAGAATAGATGAACACAATGAGAGCGTGAACGCGTAGGAGCGTTCCATGGCTGTTGTTTGCTCGATCAGCTGACCGCAGAACCGCAGGAACAAGAACACACGTGAAAGACCGGCACATTAGCGCCACATCTCGTGGCAATTCACGGGGCGAAAAGAAAAAAAAAACGATCACATTCCCTTATTGCATCTCATTACTTACTTCGAGATTTATTAATCTCTTCAAGCAACAAATACATAAACTATGCATGTCGTGTTAAATATTTTTGCCATGTCACGTGCCTCTGTTGGCAACGTCAGAGCATAGTTGTCTACGTAGAGGACCAACCTCACTGCATTGCCGTGTACGTAGGGCCATTCATACGCGCATGTCATTCCCTCATTCTCTGGGCACACGCCCGCAAAAAGAAGGGGGAGCAGCGTTTATCTTAAAATTTGACCCATTTTCACAGCACGTAGCATTGCAAATTTTGGCAGACGTGATCGTGAAAGCCTCATTTGTGCATTGTGCTTGTCAGCTCGAAATTGTCAAACCTGGTGAGTGGCCCTTTAAGTTAAAGGGCATGTCTCTCCAAGCAAGCTAGTTTCATTCAGATTTACATCTTCAATGTCTCTTGAACCTATATAAAGCCCATGTTCTTCATATTCTGAGAATGTCTTTTCCCACTATGATCACACAGAGCCATGTTCTTCCAAGGGCACCACTGCATGCTTCTACCCTCTTTAGAAGTCACTTTTAAAAGCCAGAAATAAATAGATTATGTGCAGCAGTGGGCAAATAATAAAAAAAAATTGAGAAGAAGTGAATAGCTTTTCATTTGACTTGATAGTCGAAATTAACAGTGCGCATTCCGAACACTGAATATTTTCTGAATATATTTCTAATCATTCGTACTGACAGTGAAATCTTGAAATAATGAAGCATTAGAACAATAGAAATAATTTTTCTTGTTTTAATGATTGTATTACCTAGGCACATATAGCCTAGACTTTTACAGAGATGTTGATGCTATCCCGGATGCTGATTATTGAATGAAGGCATCATTGCACAAAAATCTTGTAACGCCAATGTGAAAGTATCGTCAATCCATTATATAATCATCATGCAGCAGATGGTTTTGTTATCTATCTCTTGATTGAATTGTGGGGTTTAACGTCCCGAAAGCATTATGTGATTATGAGAGACGCCGTAGTGAAGGGATCCGAAAATTTTGACTACCTGGAGTTCTTTACGTGCCCAAATCTGAGCACACGGGCCTACAGCATTTTCGCCTTCATTGAGAATGCAGCCGCCGAAGCCGGGATTTGATCCCGCGACCTGCGGGTCAGCAACGAGCACCTTAGCCACTAGACCACTGCTCCGAGCTGTTGCTTATCTCTTGGCGATACAGCAGAACTCTCGAATGTAAACATTCGACAGATGTCTGTCTGGTTCAGAACCTGTGAAAGGCACCCATGGTGCGAATTGCATGGAGTGTAATTCACATACAATCATCCTTCAGATTCTGGTTGGGTAAACTTAGCGACCATACTTGAAAGCAAAACTAACTGTAGGAGAAGGTTACCACTCGAGTCGTGGCATATACAGGCGACTCCTCTAAAACGGAACTCGAAGGGGTCCATAAAACTGTTCCATTCATCAGAAGTTTCATTTAAACAAAGTACACTTATTTAGTGAACCAAGACCTTTATTCAAATTGCACAAACCTCGCCTTACTCATGAGAATGAGAGAATAAAAAGGAGTGAAGAGTGGTTTGTTTATCAAGCTTGAGTTGTTTTTTCACAAGGTACACACCTATGCCCAACAAACTAGCTAGATATTCTGGACAAGTCTCATGCTTAAAATAGTGCTGCAAAAGTTCAACAACCTCTTAAGCTGATCGGTCTGGTGGCACCACTGCACTGGCAGTATTGTCATCACATTCATCGCTGAAAGGTTGACCCTCATCTTGCACTTCGGCAATCATTTCCTCAACAGTCTCTTCACGACAGGTACAAACATTTTCATCAATTGATTCGTAGTCCTGCAGCGTGAAAGGGGCAGAGGGTACGACGTGACTGAAGACTGTCTCAATGTCAGCATCAGCAGGGCTTCCCTCTTCATCAGGTACTACTTCCTTGGGCTTGAAAGCCAGCATAGTGAAAGCATCTGCGTATTGTTGTTGCCTTCACTTGCTCCCAGGCACAAACCAAAATGTCAACGGCTGCCAATAAATCTATGCTGTAGCATTTCCTGCTGCCTGCTCTACGTAGTATTTTATGGAGAAATTGTCTGCAGTAATGAACTTTAATGTTCTGAATAACCCCTTGATCCACTGGCTAGATCACTACCGCTGCATTGGCTGGCGAAAACTCCAGAGTGATGGCTTGGAGTACTTGAACCTGACCGTGGGCTGGGCAATTATCCACGATGAAGACAACCTTCCTATCTTGCCTCATAAATCTTGCGTCTCCCCCCGAAGCCAGTTTTCGAAAATGCCCATGGTCATCCATGCTTTTTCGTTCCCATGGTACGCAACGAGAAGGTCTCGAACGCCTTTGAAACAACGTGGGTGCCTTGATTTTCCTATTACCAACAGCTTCAATTTCTCATCTCCTACCATGTTTGCACCCACCAGCACAGTAATGCGATCTTTACTGCGTTTTCCTTCACTACAGGCTTCGCCTTTGAAGGTGAGAGTGTTTGATGGAAGCGCCTTATAAAAAAGACCCATCTCGTCGATGGTGAAGACATCTCATGGCTCAAAGCTCATCGAAATTTCCTTAAGCTGCTCCTGTTGCCAGTCAGTGCAAATAACCCTGTTGACTGCACCACTCTCACCTGAGAGTGCTTTGAAGACTACGCCATGGCGTGTTTTGAAGTGGCTGAGCCATCTGTCACTTAGGACAAAGTTCTTAACACCCATTTGCATGGCGATCTTTCAAGCTTTCTGCTCAATAATTGGTCCGCTTATGGGCAAATTGGAACTCTGTGCATGCTTTAACCACAGAAAAAGAACTTTTCTAGTTGTTCATAAGGTGCCGTCCACATCTGTTTAGATGTAAAGGTCTCGTTCTTAACAGTGCCTTCAATCTTTTCTCAGTCTTTCCAGATCCACGACAGCATCGATTTCGAGATGTATTTTTTGCCACCTCCATTTTAGGCAGGCCGCTTCGATCGAGCTTCGGAAGAATTTGCAGCTTTTTTTCAAACGAGAGTGCATGGTGCGGCCGCTTCCTTTCAATCAGGCTGAAATAACATTGCGATCTACCTCATTTCGCAGCACCAATAGGCCTAATTCACAATTGGCTCCCACAGCCACAAGCGAGAATGGCTACTGGATTGGCTTGTCTCGATCTCAAGGATTTCCAGAGAAGGCAGGCGGGTTAAAAGGAGGCAGAAAGTTAGGTGGGCAGATGAGAGTAATAAGTTTGCGGGTATAAATTGGCAGCAGCAAGCAGAGGACCGGGTTAACTGGTGAAACATGGGAGAGGCCTTTGTCCTGCAGTGGATGTAGTCAGGCTGATGATGATGACGACGATGGTGATGATGACAATGATGATGATAAGCTCTAGGTATTGCCATGGTTGTGAGACTACCTTTGGCATGAGCGGGTCTATGCTGTGTTTAGAGTTTGTGCCGTTAAAACGTAGGTGACCAATAAGCACTGTTTCGAATAACCGATGAATTTTACTGCGCAACACATAAAAATCCAGCCATATGAGCCCATTTAGTTCCGTTAATGGGGCATTTTTGTTTAAGCAAGTTTCGTTTATTGGGAGTCCACTGTACAGCTAATGGCCCAAAACATCAACCGTTCTCTCAGAACCCTTTATCCGATGTATGCTTACGACTACACTCTGCGGCAAAACGGAAGAGGGGGGGGGGTCATTAATCGCCCCATAAGTTCCTTGAAGGCGCTGCTGCAACGTAGCCCCAGTCCCCCCTGAGAAAGGCACAAAGATGGTTCCGAAATTTCGGGTTTACGCATCTTCACATACTTTTTGGTTGGAGTTTAAATTGTTTCCCACCAGAACTCTCTCTCATGAGCTTTCATTAAGGATATATATTTATAGGTCATTCCATGCCAAACACCCCAGCCATTTTGGTGACCATCTCAAATGTATTAAAAAAAATCATACTGGTTTGCTGCATTGAAAACAGCGAATTTGTAAAATATTTCAGAGAAAAAAAAATGATAATTCTTAGCATGATAAGATAATGCTTAGTACGCTAGTGTCTGCGTAGTATGAGCAATGAATGTTGCTTTATTGAAAGGTGTTTCTCCATTCTTAACATGTCACAACTACATGTACAAACAGACAGGCGCAGCCCCCTGTTACAGGTAACACGGTGCATGTGGCCTTGCTCCTTGGGCCATAAAGCGGGTACCGTGCGAAGTATTGTGACACGAGCACAATAAGTGCCGGAGGCGTGGTTAGCTGAACGTCGTCTGCTATGATTTATCGCAATTCCCCGCACGTGGTCTGGTAAAATGGAACGCACAATGTAATTTTCGCGGCTCCTGGCGAAGTGGGAGAAACCATAGCAGGCGATGCACAGCTAACTCAACCTCCAGCACCGATTGCACTTGCACCAGAATACTTCGCACGGCACTCATCGGCTCACAGCTGAGTGCGGCTACCCGCTTTGTGTTACCTGTAACGGTGACCATGCCTGTACATCAGTGATAACGATCACAGCTTTTTGCTTAAGATCACTAGGCATTAACCTTAAAATAATTGAACCAATATATAAATCATGGGTAGTCCAGCAATTATTCAACTCTTTAGCATAACTTTAATGATGAAATTTCTCTTATTTCATTGTTCTTCAGTGGTTCAGTTGTTCAGCGTGCCTGCTTTATGTTTAATTTGATGCAGTTGAATGTACTGCTAGAGCCACACTTAAATTCACTGTATTGTTTTTAAGAGTACAAATAAACTGCAATATTTTTAAAAATGCATGCTGCTAAATGCATATGGTTTGTTGTATATTTCTATAACTGTGCTCGTTTTCATGGTTTAAGGAGAGATGCGGGTCAAAAAACACGAGTTTTTTTCAAAATTGGCGATTTTTTATTTTCACCTGTTTTGACAAGATTAGTACCTCTACTGTTATGAAAAAAACATTACAGGTCGAGAATTAACTGGCAATGCCTTAAAAGTTCATCTAAAGAGCACAAGGTGCCTGTTAAAAGTTCGAAAGTGTGCATTCTTCAAGCACCTTGCCGCCAATAATGCGCTGCCGCTAGCCATTGTTGATAGCATGAGTCAAAGAGTCGAGCCTCACTCTTCAAATAACAACAGTTTCTCTCACTGATGCAGCGCAAGAAATAATAAAAAGAATCACTCTTCTGTGCATTTTTCGAGCGCTGTGACTGGCTTATCACATGGTACGAATCGGGGACCGCCATTGGCCGCTGCGTGCCTATGTGTGCTGTGAAACCTGTTTGCGGGGTCTATGTCTTGTCGAGCAGCGCAGCTGAACAATGCTTTTCTCGTGTAATTATCTCCGTTATGAATGAAAAAAGGCAGTGCTCGCAAGTGAAAGCTGTTGTGCGGCGCGCTCTCTAGGAATAGGCTACGAGCAGCTGGTCCGATTTGCGGCAGTTGTTGGCTTGCAAAAGGCAATGCATCAGAGTCATTCACCACCATCAGCCGGAAAGTTCGTGATGAGGCAATAGATGACGTCAGCACCAATCTTGGGAGGTCGAAAGAGCTCGCAGTAAGAGTACTTAGCAGGGACGACATTGCCATTATGTACAACGGTATGTCGCACAAACATGGCTGCAAAATGGCATGACACTGGACTTAATTTGGATTTCGCAGTCCTGTCAAACTTCTTCCTAGCTCGCAGTTGGCACAAGGCTCTGCCAGATGGAGTGGAAGTTTGGCAAGCATTTCATGGCCCTGTCTGTGAGCGAAATGTCTGTGGGGAGTCGGCTCGAAAAAGCCGAGACAGACAAACTCATGGTACTGGTGCATTTTAGTTGCAGTGGCCACTACGAGAAGGATTGTTCTTTTTGGTGTGCAAATTTCATTTGATTTAATAATATCTTTCATACATAAAAACTCAATTTTAACTTTAAAACTCTTTTTTTTTTTCAAAACACAAATTTTGCCATTTCTTCCAATGTGCCCCTCCTTTTTGGAGCATTTCTAGTGCTCGGATCTGCATGAAATTTTGCCCAAACTTTTTCCAAAGTATGACAAGTGCAATTATTTAGTTTGAATTTCTACATTTTATTGTATAGTAAAAAAAATTGTATGTATACCTTTACAAGGGCAGGTGAAATATAGACTTTTTACGTCTATTATTTTTCACGCATATTAAATATTTTGTATGTGCTTTCTAATTAGTTATTTACATTCTAGACTTTATTTGAAGCATTATAAACTATGAATGGTAAAAAATTACAGAATTTTAGGAATGAAAAGAGGGGGGGGGGGCAAAAGGGATAAGGTTTTCACTTTGTCATGTTGCAGAGCTAAAAGTGTGTAATTTGCAAGAAAACTAATTAAATATTTGAAATCAGCATAAAAAGTTCCATAAACAGCTCAAGTTTCATTCCTCTGGGGTGAATATTAAAGAAAAAGTGTCTCCGAGTAGCATCTCCCCTTAAATCCCATTAAATGATAGAAATCAACAGACTAAATATTGAACAAAAGATCAGTTTTAGGATTCACAGAACTCACTATGTAGTTTGGAGCTCAAAAATTAAAGTAATAAAAATCTATAGGCCATGTTCCTGACATAATATGTGGGGTTTAACATCCTAAAACCACCACATGATTATGAGAGACACCGTAGTGGACGGCTCCGGAAATTTCGGCCACGTGGGGTTCTTTAATGTGCATCTACATCTGAGCACACGGGCCTACAACATTTTCACCTTTATCGAAAATGCAGCCCCGCAGCCGAGATTCGATCCCACGAACTGTGGGTCAGCAGCTGAGTACCTCAGCCACTAGACTACCGTGGCGGGTCCCATGTTCCTGTCATCCCAATGCTGGATGAACCGCTTGATACCAATACAGCTGGCGGCACAAACAGATACTTGCACTAAAGTTCCTTCTAGTATCCGTATCATAAAATTCTGATACACTGATTATCAGACATATAGAAAAGTTCCCGCACATTTATTGAATGTTTCTCAGTAGAAAATCATCGCCATGTTTTACCGAATTTAACTGAAGTGAAGTTCACAGTGATGCCTTAGAAATAGCAAGTGGAAGAAAGCTCGAGTTGAGACATGTTCGTGAACATGCAGATGAATTTTCAGTACTAAGAGAAGATGTTTGATGGTTTTCAGAAGTATATCTTTAATGTAGTTGATAACCACTGAACTGAGGTTTCAAGCATAATCAATGAAGCCAAGACAAGAGCCTGGGAGAACTGCCCTACAATCTATAGGGATGCAAAAGCTTGTGCATCATCACTGCAGTCCCCACAGCAATGAGAAGACTACAATAGATACACTGACTGAGATCAAGAATTCAGCAATTTGTTTTAGTATGTAAAAGCAAGCTATCATATTCAATCAGAGAACAGCACAGTAAAAACGATGATGAAGCAAAGAGTGAGCACTACACCTTGCTTCATCTTTCTTTGTACCATTCTGTTTTCTGATTGAAAATGTTGGCTACAACTAGCCAACAAGTTCACCTCATTATGGTGATGTCACGAGAGATCAAGCAAGCGTGTCCAGGCGACATTTTTCTTTCGTTTGGTTTTCTTATACGTTATGTGGGTATATTCAAAAAGCACAGAACCGAAAATTTTTTTTTCAAAATCAGATCCCAGCGCCCCAACAAAATGTTTGAAGACGGCAGCACATGCGTCTCAGTATTGCTTGCCACAACATTTCCTGATTTCACAGGCGAATCAAATGCGCGATGTAAATGTTGTGTCAATTTTTTTACTTATTTTATTATGCATAACAGTGAATTGCATACATGCTTTTCTTAAGCTGTCTGCAGAACCAAAAAAATCTTGAAAAATGGTAAACTCAATAAAAATAAAAGAAGCTTGGTATCTTTGCTGCGCCTTGGCACATTTCTTATTTCAAGCAAAAACTTCAGAAGAAGTGCCGATATCGGACAATATCTTTTCAACATTCCTGCAAAAGATTGTTTTTCTAGACACAGTGTGATATAAAATAAAATAGTTGAAGAAGCCAGTTTTTTCAAAAAGCCTCATTTTCGAAAAAGAAAATAAAAAACTCAGTCCTCATTTTAACCAAAATTTTTTATCGAAGTCCACTTTTGTCACTAAATACATGGTTTCAATATTATATGTCCTCATTTGCTTTGTTCACGAAATATAGCAAGCCAAAGTGGCCTTGCTGAATGCGCTGCCTTAATTGCTGTGATGACATCTTTTGGCTTTTGGACACTTGCGCTGTTTCTTAAAAAAAAAGAAGAAAAATAGCACGCAACGGTTGGTACAAGCTAAGAAAGATTCACGTGTGTCTTTTATTATGGTAACGACAGAGAATGTGTTTTTTCCTTTGTATTCTCGGATTAAAAACAGAATTGGGCACTTCTTTTGTCATTCGAACAAGTTTATTAGAATTACCACACGGAAAGGTTTAATTTCTGTCAGCTGGTCAGCGGCAGTTCTCGCAACGGACAGCACATATTCACTTGAATGACTGCAAGCACATATCCAAAGATGCCTTGACTGAATTCCCAATACACACGGCACTGATTTCCACTCCACTGACCTGCTGACTATGCTCCTCGATGGCTACAGCGGGCACATCAACTAAAGTCCCATTCTTCAGCTTGTCATTAACTTGAGACACCATCTCAAGAGCTGACTGAAAGGAGTCTGTGCTTCCAGACCTCAGGTTGTGCAGGAATGCTTGATGCTTAACGATTGATTGATTGATTGATTTGTGGGGTTTAACGTCCCAAAACCATCATTTGATTATGAGAGACGCCGTAGTGGAGGACTCCAGAAATTTTGACCACCTGGGGTTCTTTAGCGTGCACCCAAATCTGAGTACACGGGCCTACAACATTTCCGCCTCCATCGGAAATGCAGCCGCCGCAGCTGGGAATCGAACCCGCGACCTGCTTGATGCTTAACGAATCCGCCCACACCGTCAGAGGCATTCTTTCCATGCCCGGTAGTGGAATATAGCCACCTTGAGGAAGTGCACTTGGGGCGGCACAACTCTTAAAGTCGATGCCTATTTTTAAAATGGCTCGCTGCACCATCACTGACATATGCCACGTGACAGTAGATGGGCACACTCTCATCTAAAATTTCATGCACTCTATCTAGGTTGTCACAGGCATGTGCTGCGTTGTGATGCACATCGTCGCCTATGACAGCAAAACTACCTGTGGCTTTCCTTGTTGTGACGACACAGGTGAAGATGAAGATTTGATTTTTATGCCAATGATCCCATGACATTTCATTTGAGAGCAGGGCAGTCCATTTCAATCAATCTGGACCTGTTTTTTTCTTTCCTTACGATTGTCTGATTCGTTTGTGAATGGAAGACGGGGCTTCAGTGGTGAAACACCAGAAGAAAGCTGGACAACCTGCTCAAGTCGTCGATAGCTCCTTCTTCCTGAAGAAATGTCTGGTCTGCTTCATTGTGGTTCTCACTGGATGAAGAGAGTATTTCTTTGTGGCGCGTAAAAAACTGCTGGCAAACCTCGTCAGTGTCACGAATAGCCTCAACTAGAGCCTCCGTAAAGACGCAACATTCAAAACATTTACGCAACTAAATATTTTAAAGACGATAGTCTGTTCGTCCGCCCTTAACGATACCCTAAATGACACCAAACGATACCCCAAGCGGCCGATGCCATCTGCAGCACTCGCCAATATTGCTGAAAATTTAGCCTTCATACTTGTGCGATTGTCAATTAAAATGATATTATTGCGCATATCTGAGGCACCATAACAACACGCCAATATTCTGCATGTGTGTCTTTTTACTATAAAACGCATACACAAGTAATTCTAAGGACCGTAGCACTTATCTCACTGCGCTGACGATGCAACGCTTGCACAAAAAGGCAAGTGTTTCCAACGCTTTGCTAAGACAACACAGTGGTGGCACCTACCCGTCGCCTTGCATTCTACACCTTATCACCTCCGAGACGGGCGGGCACGCCACGCGCTTCGTTTTCCAATATAACTGCCAGAAAGCATAACTGCCAGAAAGCACTCATGTCTCACACGTGACGTGACTTGATGCACTTGTTCGCCCACGCTGCATGCTTGAGGCACTCTAACGCAGCGCCTCCAGAATACCATTCACCAATTTCTTGCACAGAACATCAAATAAATGTTCTGTTCATTCTCTCCAGACGCAAGACTATCCTCTTTCGACGACATTTGCAGTGTAACATGCAAATACAATGCAATTTTTTTCCTAGCAATCTTCTTCTTCTTGTGAGCATGTAAATATTCAGCACAGAATACTCAGTCTGAGCTACGAGCCCCATGCATCGCGTATAGTGAACAGCTATACCGATTCGAGACGTTTGTACTGAACAGCACCGCACTCGTTCTGTTATTTTTTCTACGGCACTGCCGTGACACAAGAATGGCTCAGAGTTTCACGTTTTAAGAAGAGCACCGTCTAAAGTTCTACTCTGATAACATGTGGCCCACGTTGTGCGTCAAAGGACAAAATCCATCTGGTGCCACCGGTGCTCCTCCGCAGTCTTCTATCCCAGCGGTGAGGATCGCATTTCGATGGTGGCAAAGTGGTAGAGGTGAGAGACCTTAAATTTAGGTGCACTTTAATGAACAATAGGTCGTCAAAATTTCTGGAGCCCTCTGCTACAGCGTCTCGCATAATGATGCAACGGTTTAGCTACGTAAAACGTGACCTTCATGTTTATAAACGGTCAAAACGCCAGGGTAAAGGTCAGGGTAATACAGGAAGAAGTTATTTGAGAGCGACATGACAGATGTGACAACGGGAAACAAAACGAATGGCTCGGTAGATGTCTGAGGTAATTTCTCCAAAATATTAATTATGTACGTTGTGCGTTGCACTACGTGGTTGAAGGTTCTCGTATCTACT
Source organism: Rhipicephalus annulatus (assembly GCA_013436015.1). NCBI lineage: Eukaryota > Metazoa > Arthropoda > Arachnida > Ixodida > Ixodidae > Rhipicephalus > Rhipicephalus annulatus. Next base: position 65,520 of record WOVY01005549.1, read on the forward strand.
AAACGGGGTGCATGGGAAACAGGAAGTGAGACAGCCCCCCATAACAGCACACCTAATCATTATGCAAGCCGGCAGTTGCGGATAAGGCTTTCTTGGCGCCAAATACATAAGCTGTACTGTGTGTGCCTGGTTGGTTTTGGTAGCTTCATTCACAACCTCCTCCCGTGGTGCTTCGCATAGTCTTGACAACAAAATAGTATTGGCGTAAGTTCACGTTGTAGCCTGTGAAATGGGCACGCATTATCACTTTAGAGGGCGGCCGTCCTCCGGTCTGGCACGCAGGCCCCACCCTAGATCCAATAAAATTTTGATACAGTTTGATTCAATGCAAGCTATCAGAATGAAGTTCTTCTGCTGCTGCAAAAAATTAAAATTGTAGGTTTTAATAAAATGCAGGCTAATGGACAGGCAGTAAGAGCCATGAACCAAGCACCCTCATTAAGGGCTACTTTGGCCCGTTGTATTTCGTGAACAAAGGAAATGAGAACATACAATACTGCAACCATGTATTGAGTGACATAAGTGGACTTCGATAAAAAAAATTTGGATAAAATTGTAAGTGGTCTTATTTTTATTTCATTTTCCAAAATGAGCCTTTTTGAAAAAACTTGCTTCTTTAACAATTTTTGTCTTCTATCACACTGCTCTATGAAAACAATAATTTGCAGAAATGTTCAAAAGATATTGCTTGATATTGACACTTTACTTCTTTTTTAATTTTTGTCTGAAATAAGAAATGTGCCAAGGCACATCAAAGATACCAAACTTTTTTTATTTTGACCCAGTTTGTCATTTTTTCAGAATAATTTCGTTTTTCCAACAGTTTAAGGAAAGCATGGATGTAACTCACCGTGATGCGTAAAAAAACAAGAAGAAAAAAATTCGACACGATATTTACAGTGCACATTTAACTGTGCACTGTAAACAAGTGCAAGCAAGTGCAAGCAATAGCGAGACGCCCGCGGCGCCACCTTCAAACATTTTTTTTTTTGACGCGCTGGGATCAGTTTTCGGAAAGAAAATTTTCGGTTCCGTGCACTTCAAATATACCCACATAATAGATATAAAAACCAGACAAAACAAAAATATTATCCGGGCATGCATGTTCAATCTCTCGTGCAATCAACCATTATAAGCTATAATAGTTAATCATAATCACTCGATAGAACATTTTAAACAAGAGTTGCAGTGGCTAGTTACACCAAAAGATGTGGGTAAGTGTGAAAATGCAGCACTTGGCGAATTTTTTATTGCTCTAAAGGATTATAGCCTTTTAAAAAATGTTGACACAATTTTTCTGAGATAGATAGCCTTGTGAACAAGCTTTTGAGCAATAAATAATTAACAAATAATTTAAAAGACATGTTATGATGTAAAATATGCTGGCCACTGTGTATCCTTACTTGATCTGGAAGGAGTTGTTGGTGCCTCTGTGATCTAGGTCGTGGCATAAGCAGGCCACAATGAGGCCAAAGGTCTCCAGGTCCCCAAGAACTTCATGAAGTTTAGTGTTCTGGGGGCAGAAAGCGACACTATGTTAAAAACACAATAAAAACAAAAATGGAACATTGTAAATGCCCACCACCTGCACATGACTGCTGCTCGCAAATATTCAGTCTTTTTATTCTGCTACGAAGGCAAATCATTGGCACTATGACCTAGTTGCACTAAAATATCCATCCAGGTGAATATGAATGAAAACCTTAATTTGAAACAAGATTTCTAGACACTTCTGTTCTGCAGTGAGTTCCTAGGGTTAAGAACAATATCTTGTTGAACACGTTATGCGATAACACTTAGTGTGTGGTGTATCTTGGGCGACGAATAAAGTTTGTTAATTTGTATTGCACTAGTTGGTATGTATGCTACCATAACAAGAAACACAACAACAAGAAAAGAGAGACAGACAGACTGTTCGTCTCCTTTCTGCTACTGTTGTATGTATTATTTACTAGGAGAACCCAGCTTGGTTTTAGCTTTAATGTGTAGATCTGAGCGATATATTTACAATAAAAAGTAGGAAATGCGCTGCAGATGGTCAATATCAAAATAACAACCTGCAGCAGAGTGCCTTTTTTTATTATTTAAACTTGTGCACCCGCACTATGCAAATCAAAAGCAAATGTTTCTACAGGCTGCATCTTTAAAAAATTTCTTCTTCATAAGAGGCAGCAGATAACTGTAATGACTAAAACAGTGTTCTCTTTACATTTGTGGGTCCTTCTACAAATTATTCTACAGTCTATAGATGTGGAGTCATTGACAAAAATGAATGCATCTACAAGAAGCTTCAGGTTAAGCATGCCATTAAAAAGAAACAGTAATAAGATTCTTTTTTTCTTCTAGTTGATGACAGTAATAAAAAATATTGTCTTACAGTTAGGATGGAAAACATCATCTGGCCAACGTTGAAAGCATGCCGCCAGTTGTGGTAGGATACCTTGCGGTAGTTTTTTTTGACACTCAGGAGCCACCGGCATAACACCTGAGAACCAAAAAAGGACAGGCAGTAAAGTTGTGATGCAATGCAACACATCCACGAAAAATGCTGCTAGAGAGAAATTTGCTTCTACAGCTACTGAAAATGGGATATTGCTAGAAATTAGCCATAAAGGCAAGTTCTGGCACACAGTATCAATTATACAAAAAGGCCTGCTTAGTCGAAATGATGAACATGGTAGTACTGTTGCACAGAACATGTGCATTTTGAGAGAGAAATGGCATTGAATAGTACACACATCTTTTAAAGTGGTTGTGAAATACTAATACACACACCAGGTACTCAATGTGGAATCGGTTGAGGAAGTCCAGTTCGAGGAAGATACGCAAGCAGGCCTTCAGCATGCCATCATCATCCAGACTGAAGTCATTGAACTTGTAGTCTTGCAGCCGCAGTGATTGCATTGATGGAAGAACACACTCCTGCGCAAGTTTTACATGAAATGAAGTGAGCAAGAACACTGCAACCTTTGCATATTGCGCAGTTTGTGCTGAACAGGACAGTTACTGTATTTACAGCGAATCTACAACATACTAAATTTAATTAAAGCTCTTCACTTGACTACTTGGTGACCATTGTTAACAAGCTCAAGTAATATGCCTGTCATTCATAACAACTGCATGAAAGAGCTTGATATGTACCTTTACTGCTTACTTTGTAAAATTCAACATTAAGCTAGCATATTAACCTTCACTCTTCTTAGAAACAAAACAGTGCTACAGACGGCAAACAGTGCATAGATGTAAAATTTTATACTCTAATCGATTTATGGTTGAACTCCTTCATAAGACACATGCACCAGGGACCATTCCTGTCGCTTACATGAGGTGTATCTTATAAGCAGGGAACCATGTTGTCATTTTCTGGTCAATGCCTACTTTGATGTAGATATACTAGTGTCACCTATATGCATTTGCCTCTTACATCAGTGTCTTCTGTAAAGGGTTACACAGTATAAACAATTCCTCAGTCTGACTAATGTCTGCCTTTGGGCAGTAAGCTCACTACAGCTAAGATGTTTCTAGTAGCATTTACACCTATTTCATTCAGCATATCAAGGTGCACAGTCGACATATGCAAGTTAATTCCTAAAACCAAAGAGTATTTGCTTTAAAAGTTGAACAGCGTATGCCTAGTTGTATCCAGCAAACAAAGCTTACCTTCGAAAATGACAAGCCCAGCTTTCAGACCAAACAAGCTCATAAATGGACTGGTCTCAAAAGAAGGGCTATGCCATAAATGCAGTGTACAAGGAAGCCGCATACAGCAAAAAATGCTGCCACCTCTAAAAATGACACCTGATTTGACTTGCCAGTCTCGTAATCTGCAAGATTCCTTGAGCTGAAGTGATTCAGAATTGGTAGATGATGCATAGTATAGTAGTTTACGTAATGTGCGTATGACAGTTCACAAAGCTTCAACTGTTCATTGGTGCATCTATCACCTAGGTAAGTGTCATCACTCATGTTGGTTTTTGTTCAGTGCCAAGCATATATCAATATGAGTTACTAAGATGTATATTAAACATGGTTTTGAAGATTAGTATTCCTTTTTCCTTTGCGTGTCGTTGAGACATGATAGCACAAGCACCAGCGCCTACAATCAATTCTACAGTTGCAAATGAACTGCTGTAGCAATGATCAATGCATAATACCAAAAGACAGCAGGAATCGATATCATGTGCAGTGCATGCTATATATCTACATATATATATATATATATATATATATATATATATATATATATATATATATATATATATATATAGACGTAGCGAGGAAGGAAGCGCACTGGCTCCATAGTAAAAACGGAAGTGAGAAAGAAAGCACGACTTACGAGGAAACACTTTTAATAATCACATATGTTTCGGCTGGTGGGCCAGCCTTCGTCTGTCTCTGTCTGTCTGTCTGTCTGTCTGTCTGTCTGTCTGTCTGTCTGTCTGTCTGTCTGTCTGTGTGTGTGTGTGCGTCTGCGTGTGCGTGCGTGTGTGTGTGCGTGTGTGTGTGTGTGTGTTGGATTTAGAAAGGGCAAATCATCTTTTTAAATGGAGGCTTTTGCACAATAAATGTGCACGTCAGCAATGTTAATCCCATATCATTTACAGAATTAAAATAAATATTATTTCAAAAGCATCAATGTCTTAAAAGGTCCCTCATTGGAACCCATTACGAATTTCGGTGACACTAGATGCATCTTGCCAAAATAATTTAAAAATTTTATTATTATTCAAATTATTCAAAGGAATTAAACTGTCCTGTTGCCATACAGGTAACAGGACTTCGATTGGATAATTGAGCAAAGTTGCACATTTGTAAACAACTTCTGCAAGAAAGCTCAAAACGAAAGAACTGCTCCTTTTATGCAAAACCAACTTACACTTAGCTTTAGAGCCTCTTCAAGGGGTGCAGATGCGTGGTAGGAGAGTACCTCAAGTGTAACTCGTTGCTTGGCCATGGCCTTCACAACCTTTTCATACATCTGTGTGTTCTGGATGCCCAAGCCACAGAAGATGGCAAATGCCTGTGCGTGCATAGCGAGAACAAATGAAGCAATCACTGCATGAACAACAAAGCACTGAGCTATAGATCAGGCAAGCAGTAGTAAACAGTGAAGTGGTTCCACAGTGGTTGTGAAGAGGGACATGGCATTAAACATGACGCGATACAATTTTTTTGCATTTGCCTTTAACACTTTATTGCAAAGCAAGCACTGCAGGAACCATAAAAAAGCTGGTATGAATGAAGTGTGATTATTTACAAGTGGATGAGTCAGAGCAGTTGACAAGAAAAGCAGTTACTGAATCCTGTACTCAACACTAAAAACATATTATCTTCTTTTCTGTCTTGCAGCAACTGTGTTGTGACAATATTACAGATGCACTCAACATGACCTCCTCTACATGATGTCATTGTCTCTTTGCATTCAGTTGAAAATACAGGAATTACTTTCTGAACTATTAAAGGGACTGTCTACCACTCAAAAAAATTCTGATTATGGCACAAGTGAAAAGATCGTTCCTCACATCGACGGCAACGAGCATGCTTTCATACGAGAAAAAAGGAATTTAATTTTGACTTCATGTTCAAAGTCAATAAACAGTGACCACTAGTGCCCAACAGCGAATGTGGTCAATCTTGACAGTCTATTGGTAGGACAAGAAATCCTCGCAGAAAAATTTAGTTAGCCTAAAAACAGACACGTATAACTTTAAATGCTATTTTATCCACTTGAGGCTGCTTTAGGTTGCACCATCGTCTAATTTTTGCTTTTTTTTTCTCACACATTCAAATACCCGCCCAGTGGCACTGCCGGCGATGTGTTCGCTTGCCTGCATGCCTGCCTGCAAACGGCGGAGAAACACGAGCACAGCATCTGCCGCCGCTCATGAGAACAACAAAAACATGTGTGGGTGCCTAAAACGACCACTAAGGTTTTTGTTTTATTAATAAACAAAACTTGATGAAGCCTGCAAAAACCGCACATAGTTTCAGTTTTCTACTTTCGCCGGCACCGACCAGTGTTGTGGGCATTCATCCCACCGATAGAAGGAGACAAAGCGCAAACAAAAAAACTATATTTAAAAATTTCTACGCACTTTCCACAGAAATTGCTGCAACGTTAGAAGCTTTACATGGTATGATTTTTATTGCGCCACAAAACAGGAGAGCAATGAAGGACGGCAGACAGTCCCTTTAAGCGATATGTTCTAGTTTAATGGAACACCAATGCTGCCAATAAAATAAGTGAATCTATAGATTGGCAACAGTGCTGCAATGTTACTCTGGAAGTCCCTAACAGCCTGATCTTTACAGACAAATAGGAACGTGGATTCATTTAACTGCACTTCCCATAACACTGTGCTCTTAGCAAAGTTGCAGTGAATGATCAGAACACACAAGTGGGTGAAGCACAAAGCAACTCAAAATCCCAACAACCGCATGAGAATGTATGAGTTAAATGTACAACCAAATCACCTCAAGAAGCTGCTCGTCATTTTTGTTGAATGGCTCGCCATTAAGCTTATTGATGAGCTGGGCCACCCCTAGGACTAGGCGATTGGCATTGTAAATTGGAATGCAGAGGATGGACTTGTGTCGAAACGAGCTCCCTTCATCCACCTGCAACATCAGTGATGTTAAAACAAGCATGTCAGCAGTGGTGGTTGCTCCTTCAAGAACACAGAGCAATCAATGTAACTCTTCAAACAAGGTGATAACTGGGTGACTTCAGAATAGTATCATGCATTACTTGAGGTTCCCTTTGCATTAAAACACAAGCAAATTCAAGGAGGGCCGCAACACTTTTAGCAATGTGAAATTAATTTCGGTCAAACAACTTGTTGAATAAGCATCAAAATAACACGTCAATTTTTTTTGCATTAGGCTTTAACTGTAGAAATCTAGCTCAACCTTATGGGTGAATGTTCACCTGTGAACAAACATACATAGACTACAGGAGCATGTATTAAAATTGTAGTCTGAGCTATCTAGCAGTGCCTGGACAGCTTACTATATTAGACGACACAGATAGCAATTTCAAGACATACTCTGTGTTCCACATACATTTGCTCACGAGTGTACATCTTAACTCTGTATCAAAATATTCCTTCCATGCAGTAGAAACATACTATTACAGTTTTTTTTATATAAGTGGCACTGCTAATCAACCCTCATGTATAAGTTTATATAGCTCACTGTAACAAAAGGAAAACATGGTGATATGTGGGGTTTAATGTCCAAAAACAAATAGAAAACAGGTTTAATTTCCTTGCCACGGTGGTCTAGTGGCTAAGGTACTCGGCTGCTGACTCGCAGGTCACGAGATTGAATCCAAGCTGCGGCGACTGCATTATCGATGGAACCGGAAGTGTTGCAGGCACGTGTGCTCAGATTTGGGTGCATATTAAAAAACCCCAGGTGGTCGAAATTTCCGGAGCCCTCCACTATGGCGTCTCTCATAATCATATGATAGTTTTGGGACGTTAAACTCCACACATATATATATATATATATATATATATATATATATATATATCAATCAAAACAGGTCTAATTAATGTCTTTCCTCAGCACACAGACACAATGCAGATAAATGAAAGAAGTGCTAAGCATGTGCAATCTAAACTATGTTATCGATTTTGTGAAGTAAAATAGATTGGAAACTTGAGTGGGAATAAAATTACATTTAAAAGTTGTGTTTCAGAAACGTAGGTAACAAGTCTTTCTAGTTGTGTTCGCCTTATAGAGTCAAACCTCCATATAAAACACTGAGTACATAAAGATTATATAACATTACATATGTTTATGATAAACACAGTAATAAACACAGGTTGTAAATAGCTATTTTTCTGTCCAATGCAATTTCATTATCTTGAGCTTCAACCATCTTATAGTTGATATTAATAGAAAGCTCATGGTAACAAAATGAGAAGACTTATTCAGAGAAATTAGATCACTTTTGATGATACTAAATGCAGACCTTTGGATCAAACCGGTCATCCTTATAGGCATCAGGTATGTTGAGGATCTGCAAGATAAAACGTTGAATTTTCTACATGGACATACAATATTCAATCTTTATTGTTGTGTCACTAGAACAAGAAGCCATTTTTCCAGAAGGTCAAAGCACGACAGCAGAAGCAAAGCATGAGAAAACAGCGCATTAGGTTAGATGGACAGTTTACTAATAACTACATTCAAAATTCACTTAATATCTACAAACATTTCACACACCTCAACATTAACATGAATAGACTTGCAGAAGGACTGAAAGCTGGGCCAGTTAGTGACAGTACTTGAACATATTGTAACACAATGCACAACTACGCGGACACAAGAAAAGAAGCGCTATGGTTCATCCCTTTTTTTCTTGTGTCCGTAAAGTCGCGCACTGTGTTAAACTATGTTCAATTGAATAGACTTGACTTGGGGACAACAACCACTCGTGGCTAGAGCAACGTTGCAGCTACTGTTAACAAAAATGGTTGCATGCATGGGCATCCGGAACAGAGGCAAGGAAAGGCAATAGCCCCCCCCCTTGCCCCCCACACACACACAAAAAAAATTTCAGAGGATTGCGAGCAGATTTTCCACATTACAAGCTATAACAAATCTAGGCGGTCAATGACTTGACTGTCTTTGATGGCTATAGAAGATAGCAGATAACTCAGATAAATATTTCATATTTTATTTTTTTTAACTCACAGATTTATACAATCTGGAATGTGAACTTCAGTTTTCAGAAAAGTGGCAGCTGCATTTACCAAAAAATCTTGACCACTACACTTCATTAGGAGTGTGACACTTTCTCATGACATCGCATCTCCTACCCTGTGAAAACTACAAAACCTTGTCACCACGTAAGTTCCCAAACTTCACCTATAAATCAGACACTCAAAAAGCTTGTAGGCTTGTACAAGTTGCATGCTGTGCTTTGTTGTCAAGCTAAAGTATTGCCCTCAATGTTTGTCCTTAAAAAGCATCAAATATAAAGTAAATTGCTTTACCATTTTTGGGAGTGCTGTATTCATGTTGCGTGCATGTTTAATTAATGTTGCAGTAATGTCATAAGCATTAGTAACATTTCAGAATAAAATACTGCTGAACGTGGACATTTGTTCTTTCAGAAATGTGTCAAAACACTTAGAAGCGTCAAGTACTGTCTGTATCACATACATATTTAGAGAAAAATTTGAAGAGGCAGAAGTTAATTTACAAAAGAAAAAGGACAAACTTTACAGTAACTAATATGTGCTCATTGATCATTTAGTAAGTAAAGTAAAACCGTTTTACAGGCTATGCATGGAGCTTCAGCTCAGACTGAACTGCCTATCGAGATTTCGCTAGTGTTTAAAAGAAAAACTTGGTTAACGAGCCACTTGGGATGGTAAATAAAAAATGATATCAGAAGATCAGCCAATAAAGAATGTCATAGAAGGTGACACCTACCATAAAGTTTAGGCACAGCATACAGTCCGATCAATAACAGAAAGCAAAGCAAAATCAAAATAGCGTGATTTGTCTCCCCTGAAAAGATAATCAAGCTTTCGCCCTATGAAAGTCTTCTTTGGTCTCCAAAGCACCACAGTGCAGTCGTGCTGATCTGCACATTAATACACCTATCTGCACCTGATAACAACGTGCCTACACTTGAACCGTGACTGATGGCGATCAATGACAAGAAAGTGCCACCACACCTGAGCCGGTGAGGTACCCTACAAAACGGGTCAAAGCAGCCCCTGCTTTCATCACGCTTTGGGTGGCACCTCTAGATACTCATTTTGAAAGGGCAACGCAAAGACACAGGGTAAGAAAGACAGTAGAGACAAAGAGCGCTGACCAACAAGTGATCTTTTGTTGCCAGGACCTGTGCATATAAACTATGTGCAAAAAAAACCAAAAAACATGCGATTGTGAAGAGGTTACAAGCAAGATAACAAGGCTGGTTTTAACCAGTGAAAGAAAATAAGAAACTGAAAACAATAAAAACCTTTTAAGGAACTCATGCATGCGTGATGAGTGAGAAGCACCAGTCTATGATGAAAAAAGAGCACAAAGAACAATGGCAATCAAAAAAACCTCTAAGATACATAATTTAAGCATCTTAGATGTATATTAGGGGTTTTGTTTGATTTTCCTTATCCTTTGTGCTCTTGTTTTCTCATAAACTGGTGTTTCGCACTCATCACGCATGGGCGAGTTCTTTCAAAGTTTTTATCGTTTTCAGTTTTTTATTTTCTTTCACTGTTTGAAACCAGCCTTATTATCCTCTCGACAATCGTTTTTTCTTGTTTTTTGTGCATATATATGCACAGGTGACGGCAACAAAAGATCAGTTGTTAATCAGTGCTCTTTGTCTATACTGTCTTTCTTTCACAGTGTTTTTGTGCTGCCCTTTCAAAATGAGTACTTTGAACCAGCTAGCCCAAACCAAAGTACTTCTCGAGCAAATCTCTGGACAGTCATGTCAATAGCTTTTACGGCCACATGTCATTAGGCCATCTTCGTAAGGTGCCATCGTTAAAACGTGCAGAAAAACTATCTGTCTTAATCATTTCAGCATGTTCAAGCGTCAGGCGCTGCGAAGTCCAGTGGTAGCGGTGCCAGCACACATGTGTTCTGACCCTTCTTCAGGTGAGGTTTCCATTATTTAGATGCTTAGAGAGATAGCGCCACAAAATCAGACACCGCACAGGGCATTGTGCTTTTGATTTCGTTGCTCACTATGTTTTGAATACACTGGTATGCGTCCATTGAACTGGAAAAATTTACCATTGTGAGCATGCATGCATTTTGTTGAATGCACTTCCAGTATGGTAAACCTCAACAAGGTCGCGAATTCAACAAGTGGGAATATATTCATGATGGCCAGTCCTGTATCTCGTTTGTGCTATCCATCATAGGGAACCTTGCAAAAACGAAGACAGCGCGCAGACGATTCCAGCCATCTTCCCACTTCATGGTGAGCTCAATATGTCCTCTCTTTATGTGAAGGCGACACGGCTACATGTTTCTATTTTTTTTTTACAGTAAGCCCTTGCACTCGTGCTTGTCTCTGTGCGTGATTCAGCATTTTTTTTGTGCATGGCTCTACGGAGCTGGAACAACTAGGATAATGGACGAGAGACGAACAAGTGGTGGGCAGTACATGTGCGGTTGCTCCACTCTGCAGGTGCGTAAGCGACATTCAGCTAGACAAGTGAACTTGTGAGCACGTGTTTTAGCCTGTAAATAACGTTTCCTAGTAAATATAGCCCTTTCATGTTTTCAGTGTCAGCATTTCAATAGTTATCCTTCCAGCCAGTGCGTATATTTTGTAGTAGTATCAACCACCTGGAACTCTGTTAGGTTTGGATTGTTCGGTGCCATTATGGATACCCAACACTTTTTCAAACGTCCACAGATGTCTAACTGAATGTCATTCATCTGTCCAGCTAGCGAACGATTCTAGTATGAAAATTTTGCAGAATTCAACCAGCCTAGTGAAGCAAACTTTCTGCAACAGACAGTGCCTGAGGTTGTCGACACCATCAGTGAGCTACTGCAACACTGTGAGTCATGATCATGCTTCTTCTCTTTACTTGAGATAAAATTGCAGTGAGAACAGCAAGCAACTCCCATTTCTCAAGATTATGACTTGGTACAGTTTCTAGACAAAGCTAAAAACGTGGGCATTCCAAGATATTTGAAGTTACACCTTCTGAGTAATCCATAGTCACCAAATGCCACATATGGCATCAAGAAGGATGTAACACCTAGCAAGAGGACTTATAACTACCAGTGGCTGTGCACTGGTGTTGATCCATTTGTACGAGTTGAAATCTCACATGCAAGTAGACCGACCATGCTGCTGCTATTCACCAAGTGGTGCTAAGTTATTGCTTTTTGCTTATTATGTTTGTCAATTATCAGAATCCTATGTATTTTTTCAAGCCTGGAACTAATTAATTATTTATATCTTTTTTTTCATGTGCGTAATTTAGACGATAAATAGTGCTAACCTACTGTACCCCCCCCCCCCGGTTGCCCCACTCCCTTGAAAAAAGTTCTGCAGACGCCATTGGATGCATACTAAGACACTGACAATAGTGCCATATGCATTATGCAAATTATCCAAGCGACGTGCATACTGATAATCAAGTAATTCAATAACTGTCTTGCACATGGGCATCGACAGGATTGTTTCTAGCGGGTGTTACCCCGTGTTGCATTGCAGGGGGGGACTAAGCATAAGTGTGGTTTGGAGGCTAGCCAGTGCTCTTTTTGCACCTCTGGCAGATGCCCATAGCATTTATTGCACACATGTTCTATAATGAGCATGAGGATATACATTCAAAGGCTAATTTATTTATGTGCATCGCATGAATACACCTTTCAATAATGAAATATTCATACATACCTGACCAGTTGCAACCACTGACCCTGTGATACCAGTGTTAATGGGAAACCTGCCTTCATAAGGGCTGCAAACAAAGGTTAAAAAAAGTCACACTTCACAGTATGCAAGTAAAAAAAATGGGTCGTAATGTATGATGTATGGGTTCAGAAAGTGCAAAAGTCAAGGTCTGTGGCTGTAATATAGTATAGCTTCAAATGGTCTTATAGCCTATACACTTGCTAGGTGTAAGTGGAGGCCCACGAACAGTATCTTATGTGAAAATGTTCACATAAGTCTAACTAAGCCTCCACCTATGCTCCATTCATAATTAGGGTGTCTGAACCAACACAACCAGTCAAGGAGAAGCCAAACAAGATAGACAACAGACGATAAGTTAGTTCATACAGACAGTTCTTTGTCTTGAAAATAGAAATATAAAACCGGGATGAGCTAGCATCAATGCTTTTAAAAATAATTGATAAGATGTAATTATAAAGAAAAATGAAGACAGAACATCCTAGTTAAAAAATCTGAGAGCCACACAACACAAGTAGTACTGTAAAATTTTAATATAATGAATCTTGAAGGTCTGCTAAAAATCATTCGTTGTTTTGAAAAGTTGTTGTGATGAAATGCTTTTAAAAATAATTGATAAGATGTAATTATAAAGAAAAATGAAGACGGAACATCCTAGTTAAAAAATCTGAGAGCCACACAACACAAGTAGTACTGTAAAATTTCAATATAATGAATCTTAAAGGTCTGCTAAAAATCATTCGTTGTTTTGAAAAGTTGTTGTGATGAAAGTATCGAAGATTTGCACGAAAATCCTAAACACAAACATGCAAGTTGCTTACCTGTTCTGTGCATACATATGCGACCGTGTTATGCTCTAATAAGCATAAAAAAACAAACACGAAATATTATGGAACCAGTGCATGTTTATTTGAGGAAGAGCACAATCTATCCTGATGTGGGCAGCTCGACAACTGAAAGACAAACCTTTAAATGAGCGAATTTTTTTTTTATGCTCTGCAAAACATCGACATTAAATACCGGTTTTTTACGTTGGTTAGCACGCGCTGTTTCAATGCCGTCTTCGCTCTCATAGCCCTTTCCTTATCATGACAAATGGTATGGATCTTATCGGATTTCAGCTAAGCTCACGTGCATGCTTTGTTGTCGCACTTAGAGTAATGTTCAAGCGTTAGTGAAGCATGCATGGGTAATTATCGGCTACTTCATCCCACAGGTCACTCGCATCACATTTTTTACTGTCGTATCATTCCTTTTGTGCTGCTTCTGGAGCTCATTTCGAAAGTTCAACCACGAACCAAAAGGCTAGAAAACAGGCATGTAACAAGCGCGCAGGTAAAGCAGTACGACAAAAACAAAGGCAACGGGGCAACGCCCGGTGCAAAAAACAAGCACCAGGTTATGATGATACCGATAGGTTTATTGCACATTTGAATAGAGCGAACAGATAAAGAAATATGCGGGCCTTCTGATGATGATGAAAGCAGTAGGTACTGAGCTGGGCATTTTTTTTCACAATCGCGAGTAACTTCTTAAAATTGCCACTCGTTATTTTCATGTATTGTATTTGAATACATAAGGAGGATAAAATTCATTACGTTATTTTGAAACATTCCATATTCTGAAATTCATAGTAGTGAAACATTTTTACATTATACCAATAAACATTTGGAAGGGAAATTTTTTTAAAAATTATTAACCTAGTTGTAAAAATTATTAATCTGAGGTTCCCTAAAACAAAATTTGACTGTACTCTAGTTCTGTGGTTCAACTTTGCTCGACTTTCTTTTCCCATGCTCTCTGTTCTTTGAGCAAGATGCTTTATTAACTAGCCCACCTAACCATTCTTATATCATAGTACCATATGATATTATAGATATCAAATATAAATATTACAATACCAAAACTATAACCTGTACTTTCATGTTTCTTTCAAGACTTTTTCTATGCTTTTTTGTAATGCTTAACTTTGCTATATCTTTTTTCTTTAGTTTAGTGTACTCACCAGGCCTTATTTCACCACTCTACAACTATACCCTGTCTGTGTACTAATGTACTTGCTCTGTGACTTGCAAGTATTTTTCATGATGTACACATTTTGAATAAATTACTACTGGGGATAGTTCATAACACAAATATCATAGGAGAAATATTGGAATATGGCCAGCTGATATTTGCAGAGATTATTATAATTTGCTGAGATAATTATATTATATCTGCAGAGATAATTACAGTGACCAAGAGGGTGCTCTGGCCATGGTACACATACTCCAAAGCCAATTCATTGGAGGGCAACAAAAAAAATACTCATGCACTGTGCTTTGAGTGATTTTTGGAAACCCCAGGTGATCAAAAAACTTGGAGCCATGCACTGTCATATCTCTCACAACTCAGTGTGCACACTGAAAATTTCAACACCTCAAAAAGACCGAAAACCGATTTTTTTTTTGGCCCAGTTTTTTCCAGCGCGACAGACATCTTACCCTTTGTATTGTTTGTAGCTGCCATAGTTAATCTCAAAAGCACATAGTTATTTTATAAGAAGTATTTTTCGACTAGAAAAGCTCTAAACCTAGATGAGCTTTTTCATCCAGCAATGCTGAGAATTGATAGCTATGCCAGTAACCTTTCTGGCAACTTGTGCAAGCTGCGTTGTTTTGCTTTCACAGACGTTCCTGTAACTATGCTTAACGATGTTTATTCTGAGCTTCACAACTATTTTTGAAAATAGCAAGTCGTTATAATGAGATGATGTGACTCTATACAGCTTCTCTGTATTTGTACCGCATTGTGTGCGCCTGCGCCCAAGGTTGTTTTGCCTGTGTAGTGTATGGCTTGTTTCATCGTCATTGCTCTCTCAACATACGAGCCAAGCCCAAGTCACTAAAACTGTCACTGCGCTTATTAGCGGTTGTGCCGAGTAGCAGCCCTAGCAAAAATTCTGATAGAGGTCTGAATCAGTCTGATACAGTTTCCTATAAGTTGTACCAGTCTTGTACCAGACTGATACAAAGTCTGACCAGTTCTTATAGGCATTCATATCAGTCTGATACATTTTGATACATTTTCTTACCAGTGCTACCAGTCTCATATCAGACTGATACACAGTCTTACCAGTGCTACCAGCTTTTGAATAAGTTTGATTGGTCATTTATATGGCATATATTAGTCTATAGGTTTTTAGTCATTAGTTCATTTATCAGATCTTCATAAGATGCATTACTGTCATTTTAACACTAGTTCTTTTTTTTTTAACACACAGCCCACATATATGCGATTGGTCTCTTCTGCATGTATATTAGTGTATCAGTGTTTCCTATTGAATACTTGACGACCATTGTGTGAAATATTATGATGAATCAAATAGTGCAACTGGCAGTTTTTGGATGCGTAGAGTAAAATGTACAAGGTTTCATTGTGGTGCATAATTGACAAACTGAGCTTTAAATATGTAAAGCAGCTTTCAGCCTAGATGAACGCTTTATTCTGTGTACAAATGGGGTTGCAGGTGCCAGAGAGCAACACTGTTAATGCTGACAATGATAGAAGACATCTAGAAATTTCAAGATACTAGTATCCAGAACATATCAGATAAGAGTATAAACATAACTTGAAACAGTACAAACAGAACTTTTCATCACAGAGCAATATTAACATAATTTCTAAATTTTAAGTTAT
This sequence comes from Rhipicephalus annulatus, assembly GCA_013436015.1. Classification (NCBI taxonomy): domain Eukaryota; kingdom Metazoa; phylum Arthropoda; class Arachnida; order Ixodida; family Ixodidae; genus Rhipicephalus; species Rhipicephalus annulatus. Next base: position 81,610 of record WOVY01005549.1, read on the forward strand.
AGGGCCAGTAAACATTCCAAGGGAGATCACTTAATTAATAATCAGTCCACTACTGTGAAATGAGCATGGTGATACAATAATTTTTCGAAACAGCGTGGATTCGAAAGCCTCGGGTAGTTCTACAGTTTCTCCCTTTCACAACACAAGCCAACCCCAGCTGTCTCTCCCACATAGTGCTTTGCCTTTAATGACGAGCCACTACATTAGTGTCACAATCCATACTGGATGAGATCTTTTAAAGAAACAATGAAATGCTACTTTGAGTAATCATTAATTGACCTCATCATCAAAACTTAATGTCTCACGATTCCCCTGCCAGAAGTATTTCAAAGCAAGTTGAGGGGTTTATTGCACACTTCAACCGCTTTCTTTTTTTTTTCTCGTCGGTCCCAACAAGCTGCGCTGAAAACTACAGGGAGGAATGGCAGTAAAGAAGTGCGATATGTCAACACACATTATGAGCTAGAGCATGCTTGAAGAAACACAGTAGCTTTTTCGTGTTGCCATTCCCATATGCGAGTGTGACTATGCAATGTTAGAAGATTTTGGACAGCAGTGCCAGCATGTGGCAGCACACTGTGGCAAGAAGCACATTCGATTAAAACGCTGTTCTTGATTTATTTTGGCTGTAGGCCAATAGCATGCTTTCAGTTGTTTTACACCACATACAGGCATCCGAAAATTCGAAGTGAGCACAGTCATCTATATGAAAAAAGTCACTTGCAGCTGCAAGATTTGGCTGATATCTTGATAGCAGCATCTGTTATTCACAGGTGTGTCTTTTCACAAAGCCCAAGCGGTGGCACCGACCTGTTTAATACTTGTCTGTAATTCTCACAAGATTGATAAATTAAAAAGCATGTACTAATTAAGGCTAAAGCATTTGTCTGCAAAAACACACACACACACACAAGAAACTGCCTACCATGAGAAAAGTTCAGTTGTGAAGAGAACAACAATAGAAAGGATCAAGCCAGCATTTAGTTGTCCTACCTTGCTAAACTCACATTAGTCTGGCTATATATGTGACAAGCTTTAAACAAGTTTGGTACATCAGCAACATAGCAAACACACCCAACTTTCATATGCAAACACACTGTCCACATCCTTCGGCAGAAGCACAACTTTTGTCTCTGTTTCTGAGCAAATACCAATGTGAGATGTGTTCTTGAATAGTTTTCATGTAAGCCTCATACACATGAGCACACACACAAAAAAGCCTGGCAGTTTATTGACATGCACCAGTGTAAAATACATGCCATTGTTGCATTTAAAAAGTGTCGCTCATGCCAACATTGTCGCGAGCCGCATCTGCAGTCCGGTCTGAATCGCTGAGCGAGTTTTCCTCGAAGTTTTAAGTGTCATCAGGATCAGGACTTTCATTGCTGTCACCATGCACATCACTCAGACTTCGCGTGTCGAACGCCGCTACTCCAGAACATCCATTACCAGCTAAAGACTGGGGAATGCTCTTGCTGAGTATAGCTGGTTGGCCGACTGCGCTTCCACCGCTCCTTGTCCGAGGTACTACATATTGCGATCCAGGCTCCAAATAGCGTTTTTTTTTTCTTTTTGATCGAGGCTGGGGTTGAGTTGAATCCATCTCTCATCGAACTTTACACAAATTTCAAATAGCGCGCTTGATGGTGTCCACGCAAAATGAGGCTGCGGGACTGATAGTAAGTGAACGAGTAAAGATCGATTACATCGACCAAGGCTTCACATTCACAAGCTGCTTGCTGTGCCTTGAATGTTAAGCACGCGGCGCGGATTTTGCCAAAAACTATAACATGTGCCGCGAGATCACGGCACGAGATAGTGACCCTACAGGACACCTCACGTGCTTATGGTGTATTGTACTGTGGTCGCCACGGAGGAAGGTGGTCGTCGCCATGGTGGTCGCTGACTGCCATCATGGCTAGATGGTTGTAGCCATAATGATGTGATAGATGGATGGATGAATGAAATGATATGACTGTATCCTTTAAATTGGGCAGCGGCTAACCCCACCTAGCCTTACCAATGCGAATATGGTGACACAGCGCATGACCTCTGAAATTCCCGCTGCGCAGCCCTTCATTGCGCATTTGCCATCTCGGAGGCTATGCACAGCGACACCATTTTACAGTAATTGCGTTCATCGTTTATATATTATTTACTGTGAGCTTTAAAAAAGCTAACCTATAAAGTTGTAAAACATGAAGTAAATGTTTTGCAAATAAATATTTTTGTTTTCAAAAACTAAATTGCGTTGTGTTGAGGAAGAAGTCGTAGACTCGTAGTTGCATAAACTACTCGAAAGATCCACAAATGGCACTGCCATCGTCATCAATAGCAAGCTCGTGGCGGCCTTGGTGCGTGTGTAGTGCATGTGAACATTGTTGCGTCTCTTAATTGCTCAGTATCCCACCTGTATACTCGCAATTCTCCAAGATGTTTGGTTCCGCAATGATAATTAAAAATTAATAGTCCCGGTAAGTGCATGTAAGTACATCAATCCAACGGATACGGGCAATTTTGATCCTCACAAGTGGTACCGGGTGTTCTGGAAGGATAACACATACTGCGGCCACTACCACGCTCAAGTGATTAAGCTTTATGGTAAGTCCGCGCCTCCTATTTTTCCAATACGAAAACAAAGAGGAGGAAGCAGTCGTTCCGAAGTTATTTACTGGTCATATTTTCTTAGGTACCGAGGATGATGCAAGGAATGCAACAGAAAAACGACCATCCATTCCCCAGACCCGATTGCGACTCCTCCGATAGCTGCAGTTCAAATGAAGTGGACAATGAGTCATTTAAAAAAGTAAGTTGCAATTGGTCACACTGCAGCTGATATGCTACTTGCAGCGTAATTATTACCGGCAGCCAAGTTGGGCTATCGTTGACATTGCGGCTGATGTGCTACTGCGGCGCACTTACAATCGACAGCCAATTTTGCTCTGCACGTGGTGCCGTGTCACACATGAAGCACCAATGCTCTGATATACTCCCCGCCCCCTTAGCGAATATATCAGAGCATCGCTGCTCCACTACTGTGCGGGCGCCGGAACGTCGTACTGAAGGTGGTAGTAAAGTTGCAGTATGCTGAAGAGCTATTTTTATTTTATTCTATCCTGGTATGAGCGCAGCTTAGTCACATTTTTTTTTCTACAATTGACTGGTTTAAAATTATTTTTGCTTGTGCGGATATATGCCCTGTTTGTGCTTGCGAACTAGCAGTGAAATTTGTGTGTTGGGTTGTCTGCACTTGTAAGAAACACAACATCAAGCTGCTGTTAAGCAGAAGACAAAGCACGTCAGCAACCATTTTAAGAAGCAGCAGCGAGGCCTGCTGTTTGCTGATGCTGAAAAAAGAACAGAGAGAGAGCTTCTGAAAGAAGTCAATATATATGCTGAGGGCTCAAAATACAAAGGTAGTAGAAAGAATAAGCCTACTGGAAAATGCCCTTTGCAGCAAAAATTTCCGAACAGGTTTATCATTTTTTCATAAGCTGTTGTAACGCACTGCTGCTAGGGTTGTACGCATCAGCAAGTTGCCCTATTCTTATAGCATGCAATTTTGCTGAAAAGCAGCATGCAATGTAAGCTCATAGGTGGCAGGGATGCATGCATGTTTTTCTAATCACTTGTAAATGTGCTTTTACAACTTTCACAGCGTGGTGGATATTAAAAAGAACACCACTTGGTTAAAATTTCTTGAGCCCTCCACTACGGCATCCCCTATAATCACACCATGGTTTTGAGACGTGACATGTAACGTATCATTACACTTTAATTGCATATCTCAACAGCATGCTATGTTTATCATATATATTGTTTGACCATGCACACCTAGGTTGCTACCGTGACAATTAAGGGTGCAGTATACTTTATTTCTGCACACTCTACTTTTTCATTGCAGCAAAGAACCTTGTCCTTTGCCGGTGTTGCAGCCGCAAGCCTCAAAAACAGAAACGACTTGCACCTTTGCCACCACTATGTGCTGCCATGCTGGAGCCACCACAGCGACCACGGACAGCCCTGAAGTAGCCCACTCAAGTGTGAGGGAGGCTGCACTGCTTATCAATTATGTGCCCACTGACGGAGAGGTATCATAAAACTCTAGTATGCTTTGTCTTGAAGTTGCTTTGCTTTAACGAGAAAATGTGCATTGACAAACTGATGTGTGCACATCATCTTTGACTTGTTTTATAGGTGCATCGGGGCAAAGGAATTGCCGTTTCCAAGAGGTTGTACAATCACCTCATAAGCTTGAAAAGACAGACCCGTTTTGTTCATGAGGCGGCCGTTGCCAATTTTTATACAGCAGGCCTAGTCAGTAGAAGTGTTACTGGCGCAGCCTCCAATCGGCCTAAAGGGGAGGCGAAACCTCCCTTGGAGAAAAAAACATATGCTGTGTTTTCAGGTAGGTGAAATTTTGCAATCTGACCAAAATTCATGGAAGTTGGTGGCTCCATTTTTGCACATAATCAGCCGAGGCTTCACTGCCAACTTGTTTTCTCATTACTTATAAAGCTTCAAGTCTAGCTTTTGCCTACTGAAGCGGGTTACTTTTATGCAAGAATCCACAAACTAATTTTAAACAATGATAGAGAGGCAGACTGGTAGCACTCCTACTTATTTCCTTGTCATATTGACTCCTCTATTTAGAGTGCACATAATTGTCACTTAATAAGAGCCCATAACTTGCTTTGTGTTTGATCATGCAGATTTCTTCAACCAATTTTTTAAAGCACACCATTCTGATTGGAGAGGTTGACCAAACGAAGAAGCTCCTCAATGAGGCTTTGGCAAAAAAAAATTATTGACTTAATGAACTCAAAAGATTAACAAAAGGATGGCACATCAAATAAAATATTTTGTTTGATTTCTGTGTTCATATTTGTGCCCTGCTTGCTCTGATGTAGCGGTGCACCTGTCAGTTGGCTAAGCACCGGTTCGCTTGTGGGCCTATCAGAGTAGAATGCTACACTTATAGGCTGGTACACCTGTACTGCTACACTGATGGACTGATTACACTCATAGACTGATACACTCATAGACTGATACACTCATAGACTGATACACTCATAGACTGATACACCTATAGACTGATACAACTGTCAATAACCTCATAGCCTATCAGTTTTTCAATCAGAATTTTTGCTAGGGCTAGTACATGTCATTTCTGAGACAAATTGTAAATAGAAAAACCACGTCACTCCAAATTCTTAGCGACCCGGAAATTGCCTGTACGATTTCACGAGGACGCAGAAAAGTTGCTCAGGATGCGCTGACCAGCATGAGATATGATTAAGTTATGCGAAATATTGCAAAGCCACTTTAATGTGTGCAACTAACGTAGGCCTATATGTACATTTTTATGAAATAATATCTTTTTTCTATAAAAATGCAAACAATACTTTATTACTAACAGGAACATTGTTGACCGTGTACACTTTTTTACGGTCACATGACAAGGCATATCGGTTACTTGCAGTTTCTGCCACCAGGCAGTGTCACAGGCTACTTTCGCGATTTTCAATGAAGAGATAAAGATAAAACGACACTTTTCATGAGAAAAACAGGGTTGGTTGAAGTCTCTATGAAAGGCAATGTTTTTATCCATGCAGTCATCTTATTTCACGTTCCGGCAGTTCTCAGTCCCTTTAATGTTAGGTACCTCAGACATATCTAGTAGTAAAAGGATATGATGCAGAAAATTACGCAAGGAAGTTATTTACCTAGTACATGTAGCCACATCGTCTCTGAGAGCATCTTTAGCTTCCAAGTCAAAGACCCGGTGAAAAGCCGTCTGCAGAAAGAAAAGTTTTCGTAAATTGCCAAGAACATGCAGCGCTTACTGAGCATCAATTGACTTGCCAAGTTACCTACAGAGTTATTCAACACTGCTGAATAAAAGTGCTCATTAAACAGGGCAAAATGAAAAATAACTGCATTAAAATACCATATCAGTAAATATAGCAAGCCTGATTATGTATTGATGATTAATCAGTGATGTCTTCTGAAGAGATTACTGCCTTCATTATTCAATGGCAAGGCTTTATTTTGACTGTTCAGTGAGGAAAGGTGCAAACACAACAAAGAACATCTCAGAATGGTAGGGCCAAACACAACAGCTTGCAAGAGAACAAATCGAAAGTTACATTTATAGCAGCCTCAAAAGCTCCAAGTCACTTCAAAGCAACACATTTTCTTAATTGCTATAGACTGAAATTGGCCACAAGAGCAGCCATGTTTAGATGTTAACAGCTTTTTTATTTTAAAAAGTGACATGATCTCGAGGTAAAAATGTGTAACTGGGAATCCAACTGGTTTCAACAGGTATTAACTGGTATCAGCTGGTCCCATTTGGGAAATAACTGGTCCCAGTTGATTCTAGTTACAACTGGTTTCAGTTAGCAACTGGTACCAATTAAAAGTTAACTGGTCCAAGTTGATTCCAGTTGCAACTTGTACCAGTTAAAACTCAACTGGTTCTAGTGAGCAGTTGGTCCCAGTTACAACTCAACTGGAAACCAACAGGATGACCAGTTGAACTAGAAGACGCTATCATTTCTCATTTAGACATCATCCCCTTCTCTTATTTATAATATGATAAACAGTCCCACCTGACCTAATATGCATTTATTATAGTAGATCATTTCGTTGCACAAGTGCGCAATACACAATTCACTCACATTCAACTACGTTCAGTACATTCAACTCCTAATATTAAATAACTGTTGTCAATCTTTTATGTCCGTGCCAGCCCAGTTGATCTTGGGGAGTTAACATTGTCATTGCTTCGTTGGGAGCATGTCCGCTTGACAGCATTGAGTGCAGCATTGCGACTACTTCCGAGCGATGACAAGCGGTTCCACAGATACATCAGCTGCATCACAAAACTTCAGGACATGAAAGCCAAGTGGAGCAAGCTTTGCACTCTATATGCAGCTGCAGTGCTATTCCATGTCAGCTGTACAGTAGCTATTGCCTATTGGGTGCGGTGTACCATTTCTTTTTTATAATACTAATAAATTCGTACTACCCATTACAATGCTATTACTCGTGCCAAAAATTTCTACTTTAACACTACTTTACCGAACTTCCTAAGAGAGGAACACCATAAATTCTGAAACTTTATTAGACAGCACAATGAAAACATAACTGAAATTTCAGTCGACGGCTCTAAATTGACTAATCCTCGAGAAATCGCGAATCACTTCAATTTGTTTTTCCATAGCGTATTTTCGCAGTCTCAGTTGAAACAGAGTAATTCAGTAGCTTCATACCCTGATGTCAATATTCTTTCGCACAATGGTGTCTTCTTCATACCCTGATGTCAATATTGTTTCGCACAATGGTGTCTTAAATATGTTACTTGGATTAAAAAACAAATCGACGCCAGGGCCCGATTGCATTCCGAACGCATTTCTCCATCGTTATGCTGAAACTTTGACAAAATTTCTTGTACTTATTTTTGAATCTTCTCTTCATGCGGCCACGCTACTTTCTGATTTTAAAATAGCCCGTATCGTACTTATTCCACAAAAAGGCGACCCACTCTTAATTCCCAGCTACAGACACATATCTATGTTATCCTCCGCCTGTAAGTTACTTGAACACGTTGTTGCTACGTTGATTACACAATTTTTAGATACCTATCAAATCCTTTCTCCATTTAAACACGGGTTTCGCAAGGGATTCTCAACCGTCACTCAACTACTTACAGTTGTTCACCACGCTTCTTCAGTTCTTGATAAGGGGGGACAGGTTGACCTCATACTCTAAGATTTTAGTAAGGCCTTCGATCGCGTATCGTACGAAAAATTAATCGATAAATTAGTTCAAATCGGGCTTCCAGCGTTCATCGTCTCTTGGCTAACTGCCTATTTAAGTAACCGTAGACAGTACGTCGACATTAACGGAAGCACTTCTGACGCCCTCCCTGTTACGTCTGGCGTACCGCAGGGAAGTGTGCTAGGCCCTTTACTTTTCCTTATTTTTTGTAATGACATTGTTAACGTTATAAACAGTCCGGTCTAAATACGTCTTTTTTCAGATGACTGTATACTTTTTAATGAAATTAATAGCATCGAGGACCAACTTGCGTCAAACTCGGCGTTAGAAAACTTTGCTTCTTGGAGTAAAACTGCTAACATGCAATTAAACCATGACAAAACAGTTTACCTCAGAATGACTAGAAGGAAACATTATTGTACTTGTGACCAACCGCTTAAGCAAGTAGATGAAAACAAATATCTTGGTGTAACATTAACCAGTACCTTAAGTTGGAACTCTCACATTACTAACATATGCGCTGCCGCTTTCCGTAAACTTTGTTTATTACGACACAAACTCAAAACCGCTCCTTCTGAGGTTGAATACTTAGCATATACTTCTATAATTAGACCGAAACTTGAATATGCCTGCATTATTTGGGATCCTCACACTAAAACCAATATCGACTGCCTCGAAAGAATTCAAAGAAGGGCCGTCCGCTTTATTTATGGTATGTACGGTCCAACAGACTCCGGTTCTGCCCTGATGGAAAGACATGATATCCCAACATTAGAATCACGACGTAAATCATTTAGGCTAAAATTACTGTACCAATTAGTTAACCGGAAGCTCTTATTTGATCACAGCTCCTACATTAGTCGCCTGGAAACACGGCGCGGTCGTCATTCACACTCCCTTGCCTTAACTCCGTATTTCTCCAAAACTAATCTCTTTCAATTTTTGTTTTTCCCGCGCACAATCTGTGAGTAAAACAACTTACTGTTTGCCGCCCTGCTGTCGACAGATTCTATTGACGCACATGTTTTCCTGAGGATGTAAAAATGTTTTGCAGTTTTTTTTTATCCACTGATCCTTTTTGTTGATTGCTTATTTTCAGTGCCATGTTGTTTCCCTTTGCGATTCACGCAAATGCGATTCTCGCAATCCCACTTAATTCATTGCTGTTATGATAAGCTTGGTTGTATTATTGTTGTATGTGTGTGATGATTGGATTATTGTATACTGTGTGATGCTTGGCTTGATTGCCTTACTGCCTGTACCATTCCTGCTTGGGCTCCATGTCTGCAGTATCTTGTAAATAAAATAAAAAAATAAATAAAATCTTGATAATCTTCTACACTTAACATTGAGTCCTTTGAAGTGTTTGATGTTCTTAGAATGATGATTATTTGCACGTTCAATATTATTTAAGCTAGCTGCAGAGCATGTATATCTGGGCACCAACGGTGAATGGGGCCTGTTCCCAATTGAGAATACTTTAGTTCCCTAATGGGAATGCATTCCCAGCAAGTCCCAGTTGGTGACTAGGAATGCATTCCCAACTGGAAATATGTTCCTTAACCCAGTTGAACTGAGACCTGTTGAAACCAGTTGGATTCCTAGTTATGAATTTTCACCTGGGGAATTGTGTAGAAAGTATTTTGAAGATGGTAAGCAAGCAACGATGGTGCAGTCTGTCTGTCACTGAACTGTTCAATCAGAGTGTCTGCACTGACATTCATAATTTGGAGAGACTGAAGACATGTGCTCCCCACCCAAGTCTTCAGTCAACCACCCTCAATTTCCTCACTATAACATAGCATATGCAATTTCCTAAATTTTACTGACCAGTAACCGGTGAAGTTATCCCACATTTTAATGAGTATGTTCTGGCAATGGCTACAAGTATAAAACTCGTTTACAGTCAATTTGTATTTTCCAAACATGCAAAAAGTCATTCTTTGCATGCCTTCCTGCACCAACGTAGAGTGGCTGTTCAGGTAACACTAAATGTCACTATGAGATTGCTGCAGCCTTTCGTTGCCACAATGTGTGCATAAGTCAGCTAGAATATTTGTGAGGCGATCTCAAAGACACTCACCCTGGTTTCATGGTCGACAAGTAGCACTTGACAGCGCTCACATTCGAGCAGTGACTGCATGTGTGTCATGATGCGGTAAACAACTTGCTCAATGGTGCTCTGTTCCTCAAACACCATACGAGCTAGATCCAGAAGAACCTGAACAAAGACAGAAGCACAACTGCTGCAGCAATGGTTTCCCCCTGAGCATGGGTTGAAGGACACAGAAGTTCGCAAGGCGCGTTAAACTTGAGAACACCTTCGGTGGATATTTAATTGGGCCATCATGAGAGAATGCTACTCTGCCATAACTGTTGCACTGTCACTAGCCTGTAACAACTCTCACTAGAGGTTAACAGCAAACAGCCGTAGCGTCGATAATACGCAATGTTCTTTATAAGCAGGTTTTCTCATGCACTAGTGTAACCTGAACCAAATAGGACTGAGCTCCTACTACTGAACTAGACAAATGCATTCTGAAAATATAAACACCATGAGAAAAGAAGTGCAGCAGTGATAGCTTGTACAATTTTGAATGCTGAGAGCCTATCTATGACTCCTGATTCAGTAAGGTTTGGCATTTTGGCCAAATTAGGTGAAGCGTGCTTATCATACAAGTGGAATCAGAAATGTAAGAAAGCTTTGGAGAAAATGCATGCACTACTTTATATATGTAGCTATAAAATAAAAAGAACTGGATTTGCATGCTTAGGAAAGTCAGTGGCAATGGCCAGAATACATTCCCTCAATTACAATCACCAAACATTCCTTTGATAATGAGTTCACATAGCTATGCACAAAAAAATTGAAAAAAAAAGATTTACCCGCAGAAACAGATGAATGCACACTGATTGTACTTAAGATACAAATTTTTTTTAAATTTATCTGAACACAGAACCAAGCAAGAAAAGGGCATGTACTTTTTACTCAACAGTGATTTCTTTTCAAATCAAGACTGAACGACCAGAAGAAGATTGATAATCGCGTGATGAGAAATCATTCGACAATGAATGTGAAAGGAGAAAAATTTGCTGGCTCCAGTGACATCTTTAGTCTGACAATATCCGTTACAGCTAGAATAAGGCACACTGTCCCTTTATATTCTATGTTGAGATTCGAGAAGGTACACAAAGATATTAATTCATTTTATATTCCTTTTGCATTGTGTCAGGGCAATCGATCATTGGCATGACACACATTTGGGTCTCACTTTACACATCTTCAAATCTCATGCTTAATGTAATATAACCCGATATCTATATACATGAGACTGCACAAAGCATTTCCTGATTGATTGATATGTGGGGTTTAACATCCCAAAACCACTATATGATTATGAGAGAAGCCGTAGTGGAGGGCACAAAGCATTTCCTGTTTCTTGCATTCTGGTCCTCTGTGACACTAACAATGCTCAGAATAAGAAAAATAAAGCCTCAATGTGTAACGGTAAACGTACTGCTGCTTTTTTGCCAGAATTTTATCAAGACAGCTAGAAGATACCATGAAGTCGCAAGGCGTAGGAAATAAATACTATTGTCACATATCTCTAGGGCAAAGAAATATGCATTGCATGAATTTCAAGATCATTAAATTAGACTTGTTAGTGAGCTAGTTGGTTTGGTGGCACTGTAACGGAAAATAAAATAACCAGTGCGAGATGACAAGGCAAGAGGGGGACACACAGTGCTTGTGTATGGCCCTTGCGTCCTTGTCTTCCTGAGGGTTTTTTTTTTTATTACAATCAAACTAGGCTATACTTTCTTGATCAGAACTTATTAAACATAGATGTATTGCAGCACAGTCACATATAAAACAAAAATGACAATTTACTATAAGTTGCACAGCTATAAATCACAATTTAGACAAAACTTGCACAGAAATCTACAGGGGCCATCAAAAATTCCCAGGCCACGCTGCTATAGAAATATATGCGATAGTGGCTTGGGAACTTTTGACGGCCCCTGTACATGCTAACATTTTGTACCTAGCAGCCATTTAACATTATTTTGCTTACATATACAAAACATTTTCAATGTCACATCATATATCAGTAAGATAATTATGGACAACATTCAAAATGAAAAGCACGCATACCTGGTTTCTCTTGTTTTCAAGCTCAGACCGTTCATAGAGCTGAGCGTTTCGCAGTACGAGGCCACAAAACTGCAGGTACTCCGAGAACACCTTAGCAAAGAAAACCATAATTAGGAAGAGAGATACCGTGTGAGAAGTCAGAAGCACAATAGCCCTCCTACTCACCAATAAAATATCTCAACTTAAAATGCTTTTAATTTTAACACCTTATGCCATTGTTAAATGCATTAAATTGCCATTAGCTCACTATGGCTGCACAGAAAAATCTAAAGCTATGGACCTTGATATAACGAAGTCAGTGAAATCGGCCATTTACTTTGTATGTCAAAACTTCTTTAAATTAAAATTTGACTTTTTATGCAAATTACAGAGACCAAAAGATTCATTTAAACACACAGTGCCAAAAGAATAACAGTTTTAAAATTAGCGGCACTGCAAAAACAATGGACTCACTTAAACGAATTAAACAGTCAATTTTGCTTAACCAGATATCCAGCCGGCGACATTTTGATGCTGTGTTGGCAAAGTCGTATTCACAGCTCCCGTAAGGCAAGCGCAAAGCCGACAAGGTCGAGCCTGACCTGGAGTGGTGCGAAAGCAATGATATAGACCATGCTTCCTTAACCAAACGTGATCTCCGATGCACTAAGTTCGAAGAGCACGCATCGAAAACCACGATCAGTAAAATAAATGAGCTGCAGTCGAACCGTTACGGCGCCTCAAACATCGGTCCCGATATGCAGTGGCTCAACAAGCCAATTTACCACAGTCCTCACAGTGCCGCTGGTATCTGTCAGCAGGAGCCCCTAAATGTATTTCTCAGCATTTTGTGAAAAGGAAGGGGGGGGACACTTCTGGTGAGTACGCCAGCAGATATATGGTGTGAGTACTTTCGCTGGCAACTTATTTGTTCACAAGACCGACATAGCTTCTTTTGATTTCGGTATTCAGTCTGATTTCGGTGATTTCAGTCTGCTCATGCTGCGTGAGTAGACTGAGCTTTGCGATATCCCCGAAGAAGCGGGCGCGGCGTCTTATCTCGCCAATCGAGATCGCTTGCAAGATGCCAGCGCTGTCGACGACGTCTGTTTCCTGAAAAATCACGATCGCTCGCAAGATAACCTCCAGCACATCGCTTTACTACTGCCTTTACGACTACTCGCTATTGATGAACTGGGCCTTGGCACACGGCAAGGGTGGCGAGGAGTACGGTACTACGAAGCCTCGGGGTGGTTTAAAAAAAGCGCGATGCGATCCGTCAAGGACGTCCGGACTGTTCATTTCAACACACACCCATTGGCCAAAATCTTGAGTGCTAGTGGGCTAGGCACTTATATTGAATCCCAAACCCCGGATTCGATTTCTCCAATCAGAGCATGCTGAAATGGACAGTTAGGCATCAGTCGCATGCTCACCCTCTCCACCGTTCCAAAGGCGAAGATGGCAGAGAGGCGCCTTGTCTACGCAACCGGAAACAAGCTGCTTCGCTCCGCTTTGGCGGCCGCTCTGTAGCGCAGCGAGGGATTTGAAAAAAAAAAAAATGTTCGCAATGACCGCATGCAAGTCAACCATATGTCACCACTGACACGTACTATGAGCGTCAAATGAAACCCGAACTGCGGCAAGCCTTCACGATGGTACAGTGCATGCCGTCCCGTCCACTCATCACCACGAACAGGCACGCATATATGCGCAAAGCTGCTGAACAGGATGCGCGCGCCTGTTAATGGTGATAACTGGACGACATGCACTACACTATCGCAAAGGCTTGCCACTGTTCGGGTTTCATTTGACGCTCACAGTACCCCCAGAAGTTTTAAGTTCTTATTGCGATAATAATTATGTCGACATTCTAGGCGGATTTTTTGTCATCGGCTTCGCCATTTGGTTCCGTGTAAAGGTCAAATCAATAACATCGCCCCGTGCATTGTACGTTCTAAGCATGAGTAAATACACACGAGCACTGCAGATGAACGCGGCTAAAGCACACATGAAACGAGTCGGCCATCTCAGTCACACGAAGAGCTCATGTGGGATAACATACCGCCCCACGTGCGACGCTTGCCTTCGACTGCTCCTCAAGCATAGAGGAAACGCCCTGCCCGTCTTCCGTCGGGCGAAGGAGCATGAAAGGGCGCTGGTGGGTGAAGGACGGGAGAGACTGTGTGAACGTTGATCATGACGGCGCGGTCTCGAGCACTGTCTCAAAAAACCTTAGTAGACAGCCCGTGTATCCTTAGTGTGGTCTCAATGCTTACTTCACCGTTGAGACGACAGGCAGCATGAAAGCCACTTAGCTCCTTGAGCCGTACTGACTTACACCCGAGTTTCCTATTAAACCCCAGTTTCTTAAAGTTACGCATGGTCGATTCGAAAAGAGTTACTTGATAGCCTTCATTCGTGTAACGTTCCAATTTGTTGATATCACAATCATTGCCTCGCCCTTGTGACAAAACTGATTTTTCACTGTCGAATCGGCTGCGGTAGCACTGAATCTTCATTAGAAATGGACGATAAACATACTTTGTCACATTGAGGTCGAAAATAAATCGTGTACGTTTTATGCACACCAAGCTATAAAACAAATATTTCTTTTTACCGAGAATTAATGTGGGAGTTCATTACATCTTTGTTTAGCTGTATTTCGTTTTTTATCACTGCAATCATAGAACTGCAAGCTATATATTCTGCAAACTAATGACAGTGTACTACAAAAGTGAAACAGGCATTTGTAAGCGTTTACATGTGCGCCGGCAAAGATTTTCGTCACAAGTGACGTATGCGTATAATTATTCAACTACAGTGCACCAGAATCATTTCACTATACACGCAACTTATTTGTTTATCTTCACACACACGTACGCACGCAAGCACAATAAAATGATGCTTATTACCATGCTGTTTGAAACATGGTGGCTCATGGGCGGCAGCAAAAACGCTTGCCTTGGCCGATTGATCTAGTAAGGTTTATCGCTTTATCGCAGTCTAGTATTTTGGCGACATTTATTTGAGGTTTCATTTCTTCATTACAGCCTTTATTTTCAAGTGGCATTTATTAGCACCTAGAATACCACTGGTTCCACCAGCCCTGTCATGGACTTTTTTTCTTTTCATTAATACTCTTCACATATATCTTTTCTGTAAGCTTCGAAAATGAGTACTTCTCAAAGTTTGAGAGCGAGAAAAAAAATAACACCATCTCTCTCTAAAGGGAACAATGAAAGGATGCGAAGCAGCTGGGGGTACACACCAAGTTTCCACTCACTCGACATAGTGTGTGTGGTTTATTACACCAAGTTTCCACTCACTCGACATAGTGTGTGTGGTTTGTATTTAGTGTGTAGTGGAGCATACGCACCAACGCGTATGTGCCTTCGGAAGATAACGAAAAGCCCAGTGCTCTGCTTGCAAGAGAGTTTGTGCCGCTTTCGCCAGACTTGCCATACGCCCATTTTTCGTCGCGACCTCGTTGCGACTTCTCTGCTCGAATAAACGTCATCACATTTGGTGGAGGCTGCTGAGATCCCCAAGCAAACCTGGAGCTCCGCTCTTGCAAGTTGCCCGAGAGACTACCGCGAAACATGACTGACGCAGTCGCCAACCAGCCCGTCCCAGCCCAGCCAGCACCATCGGCTGCCCCGTCTACCTGCCCCGACGCTACTCGCCAGCGGGACCCACCAATCTTCAGCGGAAGTGATGAGCAAGACGTCGAAGACTGGCTCTCCTTGTATGAACGCGTAAGCGCCAGCAACAAGTGGGACGACGATTCTAAGCTCGCCTATGTTATCTTTTATTGGCAGACGTAGCTAAGCTTTGGTTTACCAACCGCGAAACCGCCATCGCCAACTGGTCCTCCTTTAAGACCCTCATAACTGAAGCGTTCGGCCAACCAGAGGTTCGCAAGCTCCGCGCTGACCAGCGTCTGCACCAAGAGCCCAGCAGCCTGGCGAGATGTTTACGAGTTACATTGAGGATGTGCTCGACCTCTGCAGGCGTATTAACCCATCTATGCCCGAAGAAGAGAAAATTCGGCAGATTCTCAAGGGCATTGAGGATGGTGCATTCCAGATGTTGCTAGCGAAAAGCCCGACCTCGGTGGCAATCCTCGTAAGCCTGTGCCAGGGCTTCAATGAATTACGCCATCAGCGTTTCATCGCCCGACAGAGTGTCTCACCACCGGATTCGATCTCGGCTGTTGCACTCGCAAATGCCAACGTTCGCCAAGAAAGTCTGTCCAACCAGATCAAAGGCTTAATCAGGGAGGAAGTCGCCCGACAGCTCTCCCTGCTGCCGCATAGCGACGCGCCCACCGCAAGTCTGCCTTCGACACTGCAGCAGGCCATACGCACTGCAATTTGCGATGTCCTACCTACAGTGCAGGCCCCCTACGCATGCACTTCAGCCGCATCTAATCTCTCAGCTGGCAGCTACGCACCACCTGCGCCATCTTCACCTCTGAGCTACGCAGCTGTGGTTGCGCGGCCCCCACCGCATCCCGTATCCTTATCGGCTCCACTTCCTCCGGCAGCGCCTCTGGTTTACAGGCCCTCACCTCGCATTTTCCGTCCATCTAATGAGTGGCGCACCCATGACAACCGTCCTATCTGCTTCGCGTGTGGCATCGCTGGCCACATTGCACGCTACTGCCGCCGCCATCCCACACCTGCGTACGCCTCCTTTGGAACTCCTACCTATGCGTCGCAGCAGGCCACCACGTCTGCATACGAACAGAGGTACTCAGACTCGGATCGTCGCCCATCAACTTCTCGTTTCCCATCTCCTCGTCGCCGATCGCCATCTCCTATGCGTCGCAGACCACCTCCTGAGGAGGAAAACTAATCAGTGCAGTTCCAGAGGCAAGAACTGCAACTTCTGCGCAATTATTAAGGCCTCCATTTTCGCCGCAAAATGTTGTTGATGTCATTGTTGAGGGAGTCGCCACACAAGTGTTAATTGATACTGGGGCCGCCGTTTCTGTGACGAACGCAAAATTTTGTCGCAAACTGAAGAAAGTGACCACATCTCTCTGTGGCATCATGCTGTCCACGGCTAGCGCGCAACGCATTCATCTCTTGGCTGTGTGTACGGCGCGCGTCGTCATCCAAGACGTTTTGTACATCGTCCATTTTTTTGTACTACCATCTTGCTCTCATGACCTCATCCTGGGTTGGGATTTCTTATCAGCTCATGAAACTATCATCAATTGTTGCCGTGCAAAAGTGTCCCTAGTGCCAAGTTGTGAATTTCCATTCACAACTTGGCACTAGGGAATTCCGCGTCGTCATCCAAGACGTTTTGTACATCGTCCATTTTTTTGTACTACCATCTTGCTCTCATGACCTCATCCTGGGTTGGGATTTCTTATCAGCTCATGAAACTATCATCAATTGTTGCCGTGCAAAAGTGTCCCTAGTGCCAAGTTGTGAATTTCCATCGTCCGACCATTCACCTCTGCTCTGCAAACTCATCGCTGACGACGACATCACCTTGCCTCCGGAAGCTTCAGTCCCTATTAGCCTTTCATGTGTGGCGCAACCTGATGCCACGGTGGTGTTTACGCCATCTCCTGTTTTTACTGAACGCAAGGGCATCGTGCTCCTATTTGCCGTTCTTACGATTGCGTCTCGTTTAATCGTAATGCTGGTTACCAACCACTGCAACTACCCCACTGGCTTACTCCGTGGTGAAAACTTAGGATATGTACAACCTGTCCACCTTATCGATGATATTATTTTTCCCGACGAATCCCCATGTCACATTGCCGCAATCACTCATGCATCTGAGCCATCAAGCTCGCCAGCCTTCGACAATGCTATTGACGCCGACCTTCCCCCCTCGCATCGCAGCCAACTTGTTGCTCTCCTTAACAAGTTTCACTCTTCTTTCGACTTTCAGAAACCTGCTTTGGGCCGCACCACGACTGTTACTCATACAATTGACACCGGCTCACATTTGCCTCTGCGACAGCGTCCTTACTGCATTTCTGCCAAAGAGCGCCGCGTCATTACGGAGCAAGTAGATGACATACTTAAACGTGGAGTCATACAGCCTTCTCAAAGCGCTTGGTCGTCACCCGTGGTTCTGGTAAAGAAAAGAGATGGCACCGTTCGATTTTGCGTGGACTATCGCCGCTTAAACAAGATTACAAAGAAAGAGATCTACCCGCTACCACGAATAGACGATGCTCTTGACTGCTCACAAGGCGCCGAGTACTTTACATCCTTGGATATGCCTTCTGGGTATTGGCAGGTGCCAATGGCTGAATGTGATCGCCCTAAAACAGCCTTTGTAACGCCGGATGGCCTATATGAGTTCAAAGTCATGCCATTTGGGCTCTGCAACGCGCCTGCGACTTTTGAGCGCATGATAGATACCATATTGCATGCCCACAAGTGGAAAACTTGCTTGTGTTACCTAGATGACATCCTAGTCTTTTCAGCTGATTTCCCGACCCATCTTCGTCGTCTCCACGAGATTCTGACATGTCTAGCTTCTGCAGGCCTACAACTTAACATCAAGAAGTGCCACTTCGCAGCCCGAAAACTGACCATCTTGGGACACGTCATCACAAGAGACGGTGTTCTTCCGGATCCCGATAAGCTTCGAGCTGTCGCTGACTTCCCAATGACCACATCACTGAAAGCCATAAGAAGTTTCGTTGGTCTTTGCTCTTACTTTCGTCGCTTCGTGCGCAACTTCGCGTCCATCATCGCACCTCTGACTAGTCTGCTTTCCAACAGCAAAGGTATATATATATCTGCATGGTCACCTGCATGTGACAACGCATTTCGCCAGCTGCGCCGCCTGCTGACCTCACCACATATTCTTCGCCACTACGACCCCACTGCTGTCACAGAAATTCACACTGATGCAAGTGGCGTTGGTTCTGGCGCAGTTTTGGCACAACGGAAAGGCACCCAAACCGAATACGTAGTCGCTTATGCAAGTCGCGCTCTCAAGAAGGCTGAATTGAATTACTCCGTGACAGAGAAGGAGTGTTTGGCCATAATCTGGGCACTTGCAAAGTTTCACTCGTACCTTTACGGCCGACCTTTCGACGTGGTCACAGACCACCACGCTCTATGTTGGCTGTCCACCTTGAAAGACCCGTCCGGATGTCTGGGGCGTTGGGCACTTTGATTGCAGGAATACGACATCCGTGTCGTATATCGTTCCGGTCGCAAGCATGCGGACGCCGATGCACTTTCCTGATCGCCATTAACACCAGATGTGGCTTCTCTGTCACCTCCTTTTACCACCTTGTCACCACTCGACACCACTGACATGCTTTCGGAGCAGCATAAAGACCCATACCTTGCCTTGTTAGTCGACTACCTTATCGATCCGTCTGCTGTCCCTTCCACGAGAGCGCTACGCAAGCAAGCAGCCCACTTTTCCTTACGAGACAACATTCTGTACCGCCGCATCTACATGCCTAGTGGTCGGAAGTGGCTCCTTGCTATCCCAACTCATATGCGCTCTGACATCTGCATGAATTTCCATGCAGATCTCCAAAGTGCTCACGCAAGTGTCCTGAAAACCTACGAAAGGCTGCGCCAACGATATTACTGGCGAGGAATATATCACTTTGTGCAGAAATACGTTCAGTCTTGCACCACTTGCCAACAGAACAAGACACCTCCGCGGCACCTTACTGGCATGTTACAGCCGCTCCCGTGCCCGGCTCGCCCATTCGACCGCGTGGGTATTGAGCTCTATGGCCCCCTCCCATATAGTAGCTCTGGAAACCGGTGGATTATTGTCGGAGTCAATCATCTGACATGCTACCCTGAGACTGCAGCTCTACCGACAGCGACCGCCCTACGAAGTTGCACTCTTCATTCTCCGCAGCTTCATTCTACGCCATGGTGCTCCGCGGGATTTACTCAGTGATAGGGGTCGAGTATTCCTGTCGGAGGTCATTCAAGCTATCCTGGCTGACTGCAACATCATCCACCGGAAATCTACCACATACCATCCACAGACAAATGGTCTCACTGAGCGGTTCAACTGCACACTTGGCGACATGCTAAGGATGTACACTGTTGCGGCTCCCAGCACTGAGGACCCGTTGTTGCGGACCGGGGTCTGCCCGGTCTTTTGTGGTAGCGTGGTGTAGTTTCGGGTTGAGGAAACGAGCGCTTACAAGATGGGGTTACGAAAAAACAAACAGGTTTATGGCACTATTTACAAATATTTACAGCATAGAAAGGTTGAGAGTTTTCACAAACCACGAGCGTGGTGGTTGAACCGTTACACAGTTCAGAGCGACGTCCTGCACTCTGCGGCGTCCTTATAAGCCCTGTCGGGCTCCTCCTTCTTGAGTGAAACACCAATCACACACACACAACAGGCGAGGGGTACGAGCATGCACGGCCCACGTGAACATCCAATATTGAGTCGTGATCACTGCACTGCAACGTGGCGCCAGAGGGGCTCTTTCTCGTCGTGTGTGTGCCGCTTGTCGAGGGGTCCCACGCTCCTGACAGCAGACATCAAATGGTCCGCCGATTTGTCCGCTCAATTGGCCAGGCAATTTGTGGCCGTGGCCGCGGTTTCTTCCAAGGAAGACGCTGTCTTTGTTGTCCTCTCTGGAACGGCTTACTGTGTCGTGGCGACACGTCTCATCCTCCGGCAAGCAGGGACAATACCTGGCGGGCATAGGCAGCCGACCAGACGCCTACGTCTTTGAGGATTAAAGGTGCGCTGCTCCCCCATCATCTCTGGACGCTGGTTCCAAGAAAACTCGGTTCCAGGCGTGGGAACGCTGCCCGGCTACGCTTCTCAGCGACAGCATGGCGCCTACGGACGACGGTCATAACAGCTTCCCCCTCGCCAGATGAGTCACGGAAGGCAGCGGTTACCGCTGCTGCTCGCAGAGACGACGAAAGGGTCCGTAGTTCAATCCCAGGAACTGGCCTCCGCTTGTGGCATGGTCTGAGTAAATGCCGAATCTTCGACACCGTTTCTGAAACTAGACCACATGCACAAGCAAGCACTCGGCACCCTTTGAACAAACCCAAGCCAAAAGAGGGATGGGAAACTAATTTTCCATTGCTATCTTTAATAAAAAGCTCGCACTCAAAACTCTCAGGACTCACTTGCGCTGAGAAACCAAACGTGCTACCTTACATATTTTACATAATAAGTTGCACGAAAAAAACTAAAATATCAATTTTGATACATCAAGAGCACCCCAGAATGGCTTAGAAAGAGCGGCTGAGCGCGTCAACGTTTCCATTCAAATTGCCCTTCACCTGATGCCAAAATTATATTTTCGAAGAATCAAGCTCTGCCTCACAAGGCGACTGTTCTTTGATGTCACGGTTTACAGCAAAGTAAGGGGAAAATGGTCTGTCCCTACTTTAAATTTAGCACCTCTGAGATAACACTGCAACTGATGAATGGCCTACACAATGCAAGCGCACTCCTTTCCTGAAGCGCAGTACGTTATCTCACGAGAGCCCAAATTCTGGTGCAAGTAAAGCGCAGCTTTGCTTGATATCACTGTCGTCGTGATATAAAACAGCAGGCTCTTTTTCATCGCTGACTACTTTCATCGATTTTGTCTCACTGAGAGCATCGGTTCGGTTCCGGATTCAGCGAGCGCTAAGATTGTCCTAACGTCCGTTTTTGTTTACGGCCGTCAATAACCGTCTACAACTGAGACATGAAGCTCACCAGCCTCCCGAAAGCTTAACCGAAACTGTGACCTAACGGTCTACCTCAATGGTTCGGGAAAGCCTGATGATCTGTTCATGGTCACTCGATCAATCATTCTTCAAAGAATTCACCAACAACAAAAGTAACAAACACTGCCTTCTAGCAGGTTAGTTCGGTTAGTTACCTGCCTTTGCTAACACCTTCGATTAAAAAACAAAACACAGTTTTTCTGAGCGCTTTCAATTATTCTCATTCTTACGGCGCTGCAAAATTCACGGCACTACTAACCAAACGCTTAAGCCTTCACAGATGGTCTAAACTTTCATCCTTACATTACGTTGCAACACACCGTGTACAACACAAAAATAATGCTAAGTGCAATACTCATCAAATGCATCTCACAATAATGCACAGGGTTTGGCTAAAACTGTGCACCAATGGCTCTCAATTCTCATAACGCGCAATGACAACTCCACTGTATTGCGCCAAACTTAACCATTTCACGAAATCATCTGGTCTATGTTAATATCTTCTTCCTTAAATGCCAATTCAGGCCACATCCACATGACAGCAAAGGCATACGATATTAAACTAAACCTTTGAAACACTAAAAAAAAAACAGAACAATTTTTTAGTTTTTACCTTCTCGGTATATTCGTACAAATGATTAACGGACTTCAATTTTCAGCCTTTAGTTCGGCGGTTTTCCTTTTCAAAAATTTACTCCGCATCATGTAACTTACAAAATTAAAATGACTCAAATTTGCCTCTCCAATGCAACACTGAGTTACAATATTTAACATGCCTGTGCAAAAGTTACTCATACTGAACGTGAACCCTCTTCTCATGGTGCTTTTAATCGCACACGATGGGGTCGCGGTACCGGCGGTTGTCGAGCACGCCAGAGGCTACAAAACACACGAACGTTAGGCTGTGTCCTGCCGTCACGCCTCATTCTGCACTTCGGCCGGCTTTCTTCGGTAATGTGAAAGGGGTGCCAGAAGCAGGGGGGAAGCCTGTGCCATTTTTCTTTTGTGTTCTCCCCTACGCGGTATTTAGCCACTCTGCCCTTTTGACTCTGACCCTTCGGCAAAGGTCGCTTTCCCGAAGTTGTCGAACTGAACCACACGCTGCGTTGGGGTGGCGTACCTCGTTTCGTCCCTCTACACCTGGCTCGCCGCTTGTGCTTCCCTGAACGCCACTGTTGACGTTCCTTGAAACGGATTAATGGCCTACCCTCTCGTCTTTCTTGCGACTGAGTGGGGCCTGACCTAGGCTTGCGCAGTGACGAACGCCTCCGCTTCTTCCTTTTTCTGCGATGTTTGCAAACCAGCTCGGTGTTATCGCTGCACTGCTGAAGCGTGGCGTTCATGCTCTCATCAGCCACTGCGCTAACCATGCCTGCATGTGACGATCTCGAGACGTCCTCTCGAGGCATGAGGATGGTTTCCAGCTTCTTACTGAGCCCACTAGGGCTGCTGGCACACACCTCATCCCTGCAAGGACCATCATTTGATACTGTCTCTACCTCGAGACCGGCCAAGGCCTCGTTCTCTACGTCATTTACATTGATGCATTCGAGGATGCGCGGGCCATTTTCTGGCGCGATCTCTCGTTCTAGCGCTTCATGACGCGCCTCAACTTCCAGCGCTTTGTGACGCGCCTCCCTTTCAGACTCTGGTCTGATTCTTTCTTTCTTTTTGCCAACAGAAGTTCCGAATCTTCTGATCAGCTCTGCTTTGATAACTTCATAGTTGTTCGCATGCTGCTCACTGAGTCGCGCAACAACATCCGCTGCCTCGCAGGGCAGAACCGTGAGTAGCTTGTGAGACCACGTGTCTCGCTCACACAACAGTTGCCTACACTTTCGTTCAAACAGTCTTAGATACAGGCCCATATCCCATGATACCTCATATGGCTGCATGTACCTAGACATCTCGAACTCTGCCTCATTTTCGAGAAAAAGTACTCCTTGCTGGGGTTCCAACCTCATACTCAACTCATAGTCTTGTTTGAAAAACTTTCCCTTGAGGCCTTTTCTTTCGTCTCCACTCTTTCCTTCCATCTTAGCTGCTCTTAGTTTTCTTTCGATGATGAGGTCCCATTCTTCACTTAGTTCCTCATCATCAGCCCCCAAATCATTAATCGCTTGAATGATTATGGGTTTTCCTGCCAAACCCTTTGTATCGATCCCCAATTCCTCACACAACAGCAACAAGTCTGACTTCTGCAGCTCCCGTAAATCCATGATCATACTGAGTGCTCGCTACTTTCACAAATAACTTCCCGAAACCGCGAAACTGAGTCTTTCGGCAAAGTTAACTACCAGTTCTAAAATTTAACCCTCTTTTAGAACCTGGTTCACTCAAAGGAAAAGCCAAGCACTCACCCATACGTGATCCATGTCTCGAGCCAGCTGCTTCCCCTGGGCCGACTGTTGTTGTCACTTGTAGCTTCATATCCCATCGCTGCCAACCAGTTGTTGCGGGTCGGAAGGAAGGTCGTTGGAGGATACGAAAACAAAACAAGGTTTATGGCACTATTTACAAATATTTACAGCATAGAAAGGTTGAGAGTTTTCACAAACCACGAGCGTGGTGGTTGAACCGTTACACAGTTCAGAGCGACGTCCTGCACTCTGCGGCGTCCTTATAAGCCCTGTCGGGCTCCTCCTTCTTGAGTGAAACACCAATCACACACACACAACAGGCGAGGGGTACGAGCATGCACGGCCCACGTGAACATCCAATATTGAGTCGTGATCACTGCACTGCAACGTGGCGCCAGAGGGGCTCTTTCTCATCGTGTGTGTGCCGCTGGTCGAGGGGTCCCACGCTCCTGACAGCCGACATCAAATGGTCCGCCGATTTGTCCGCTCAATTAGCCGGGCAATTTGTGGCCGCTGCCGCGGTTTCTTCCAAGGAAGACGCTGTCTTTGTTGTCCTCTCTGGAACGGCTTACGATGTCGTGGCGACACGACGTCTCATCCTCCGGCAAGCAGGGACAATACCTGGCGGGCATAGGCAGCCGAGCAGTCGGCTACCTCTTTGAGGATTAAAGGAGCGCTGCTCCCTCGTCATCTCTGGACGCTGGTTCCGAGAAAACTGGGTTCCAGGCGTGGGAACGCTGCCCGGCTACGCTTCTCAGCGATAGCATGGCGCCTACGGACGACGGTCATAACAACACCTCCTCCGACTAACTGGGACGCTGTATTGCCTTTTGTTACGTTCGCTTATAACATCGCGATGCAAGCGACTACCGGTTTTTCCCCGTTCTTTCTATTGTACGGCTGCAAACCTTCCCACCCACGCGACACTATACTCCCGTACCGCCCTGATGCATCTGAGTGCTCCCCGCTTTCGGAAGTCTCCAGATACGCTGAAGACTGCCGTCAGTTGGCTCGGTCTCTGACAAGTGAGGCTCAAGGTCTACAGAAGACTCGACACGACGACGCTCACCACATAGCTCCTACGTTTCATGCTGGCTCCCTTGTGTGGCTTTGGGTGCCCCCGCACGTTCCTGGCCTGTCTTCTAAACTTCTAGCCTGGTACCATGGTCCGTACCGTGTCATTGACGCGACCTCCCCGGTTAATTACATCATCGACCCACTAACACAATCACCAGATTTGCGCCGTCGAGGATGCGAGACTGTACACGTCGACTGTCTCAAGCCCTACTACGACCCCTACTTCTACTCATTGTGCCTACTCCCTGAATCGCCAAGATAACTACCCTTCAGCCCGGGGGGTATTGTAGTGGAGCACACGCACCAACGCGTATGCGCCTTCGGAAGATAACGAAAAGCCCCGTGCTCTGCTTGCCCGAGGGTTTGTGCCACTTTTGCCAGACTTGCCATACGCTCATTTTCAGTCGCGACCTCATTCCGACTTTTCTGTTCGAATAAACGTCATCACAAGTGTTTGTTTTATCAGTACGTTGTGGTTGTGCGTTCCTTCCGTTAGCGCTGAGTGAACGTCGCGAGGCGGCGCATGACATCGTGAGCCCTGCGCTACTGCTGCTCCGCGACGATATTGGCAGAGATTGGAGTGCTGCTGCAACTGCTGCTGACGTGTACATCACAACTTATCAGAACGGGAGCGAAGCGAGAACGAGGGTAATGTGGCTAGTAATGAGGAAAGCGGACCGAGCCCAAGCGCTTATATGAAATGGGGCAGGGAGAGGAGGGAGTGGGTTTACAGGATGCAGGGCCGGCGGAGAGAGGGCGACCAAACGCCTGTGTAAATGAGGAGAGTGAGAGAAAGAGTAAGCGCATGCGCAGTGCAGCGCGGATGCCACCGGATCAAGCTCGCTCACAAGATGCTTCGAATCTAAAAACAGGAATAAGTCAGCGAAATTAATGAGGCTAGCAGTCAGTTCGATGCTCTGTACTGCGGGGTTGGGTGGAAACTTGCTGATGTTCTTGCTGAGTGAACATCTTAAAGGGCCTGTAAACCACCTCCCATATTTTTCAAGCATTTCAAGTAAACACGCGCATGTAAATGCCGCTCACTTGTAAAAACTCTTCGTGGCTGGCTGGCACCTGGTAACCCCTGTGCATGACTCTATTTGCGGGGAAAGCGATATTGGGAATCATATCTAGGAGACGCAGCTAGCTCATTGCCTTTTTAATTGCCTTGAATCTGATAAGAGAGCTTTGGTGCAGGGGACCCCACGCAAGCTGTGTTCCTTTGTACTCCTGGCCGCACCGCGCTTGCGTGAGTGCCTCTGACTTGCGGTGGAGTTTACACGCTGCACTGAATTCACTGTCTCTGTCTCTCCTTTCCATTCTATTCCCTCCTCTCTTTTTATTCTCCTTCCCTAATCCCCCAGTGTGGGGTAGCCAACCGGAAGTCATTCTTAGTAACCTCCCCGCCTTCTCCCATTCTGTTTGCTTCCTTCTTTCCTCTTTCCGGCCGCACCTACGTAGAATACAGGCACTGCGCCCTGCTCCCGACCGAGCTGCAGAAATTAGGTGCCTTTTCTCATCTTCTAACCACTACCACTACCACTACCACCACCAAGGGCACGCTTCGGGGCCCCAGCACTAAAGCTCTATCGAAGAACGTAGGTGTGAGCTGAGTTCTCCATAAAAGGCAGGAGTCTACCGGAGAGCCCGCCCCATTAGTCGAGGCCGAGAGAAAAAAGCTTCGCAATGGATGCAAAAATGGAAGTGGATGGCATGCTCCTGCAAACGGCCTCTTTTTGGCCCCCGACTTTCCGGAGCTAAAGGTGACAAGTAAAGAGTTCTTGGATTGCAGCATAGATGGCCCTGAGACGCTAAGCATTATATATTTAAAACCTGCACGGCCTTAAAAAAAAACGTGACAGGACAAGTTGAGCTCAGTACAGAAAAAGAGCAGATATGACCCCCCCCTGTGATGCCTGTATGGGGCTGTAGTTTTCTGGCGCACGAAAAAAGACGGCCAGAGAGCCCGCGAGTTACAATATGCACATGCTCGTCAGTGTACGAATGATCTTTTCAAGCTTAGTTGGCCAAAAAAGACTTCTGGTAGCCAGCCCCCAGCTGATACGAAAAAAATCGCGGTCATACCGTATGTCCACGGGTTATCACATTGACTAAAGGCGATGAAGGGAAGTGATTTTAAATGAAAAGAAAAGAAAATGTGAGCCCCGTAACTGTCTATCAGGGGGAGGGCACCTCAACAGTAGCTCACGAGGGGTGGGGGTAAAGGAGGGATTAAAGGGAGGGATTAAAAGAGATAAAGAGGGAGGAAGGAGAGAGCGAGGCGCAGGGACCGCGAACGACGGAAGTAAGGAGAAGATAGGAAAGATGGAGACAGTCGCAGGAGTCCGAGTACGGCGCACCATCGACGACAGCGCTTGTCAGCGTCAGGAGATGGCGTAAGGAGAGTGCAGTCAAACAGAGCTGGCCTTCTGTAGGAAATCAGCGTCAGGAGGTGGCGTAGGGCGAGCCCAGTCAGCCAGAGCTGCGCTGACGTTGGAGAGCGCGAAGGCACAACCGGTCGGTACGAAATACAGCGAGCGAAACTAAAGATGATAGGACAGCGTGCGAACGTAAAAGTAATGTTTTCTGCTTCAACAAGATTGCAGAGTCTGTGCAGACTAACCAGACCTACCTCACCGGGCAAGCAGGGATGCAAAACGAAGCATAAAAAATTCAGCAGATCCCACGTAACGACGTTGTGCAAAGCATGTGGAGAAAAGGTGACCATATTCTAAATTTTTACTGAGAGACACGTCATGAAATGACGCTAAATATAAGTACAAATGTTGCATGCACAGACATATGTTGAAGAGTTCCATATGTTTATATAACGAATTCTTCGCACTTGCGCAAGGAAGCCAACGTGAACATGCGTACTAGCAACACCAGAAGCTGAATGACGCGCTTATGCTCGCGAGGATGCTGGCCCTAATCGCTGCTATATAAATAAACTTCAGCGCATGGTTACTAACAACAATTGACATTAACCCGACGTGACGGTTGTATCAAAGGAGTACATATGTAATAATTATAAAATTGGGTAGGCAGCACTGCAACCACTATTGACGTTTCACGAAGATTAGCGTCTACTTGAAAAGTAGTTCTGAGACCTGGCATAGCTCTGTGCTAAAATGTTTCATTGCCACGCAGAAGACTTGGGTTCGATTCCAGCTGGGAACCTTACATTTATTCTTTGCATTCGACGGGTCGACGCTACCGGCGTCGGGTACTTCCTGACGCTCGCGCGTCAAAATTGCCCATGTATGTTCTTGTCGTTCCTAAGTAGATATTAAGTGTCGATCACCTGTGGCACATACCCGTATACCCACAGCACAACCCACCCGTGGGTATGTGCCACTGTCTGGCGGAAGGTGTTTGACGACGTACATGACGGGATTGTGGCATTATTCATGTCTTGACCAGCGTGTCGTATTCTTTAAACCATCTTACCCCTCTATGCTAATTTTTGTTCACGCCAAGTTCAGGGGGTGACCCCGAGAGCGCCCAAACGTAATGATGATTTGATATGTGGGGTTTAACGTCCCAAAACCACCATATGATTATGAGAGATGCCGTAGTAAAGGTTGATTATCAATGTTGATTAATTATCAATGTTGCGCAATGTTGATTATCACGTTCCTAATTACCATCACATTAGGACTTAACGTGTTCATGATTAACGTCGCTTCAATTAGCATGGTTTAGTTAGCTCATCAACTACCATGCTTTAGTCGGCCGGTCCTAGCTTTACATGGTTTCATTAGCATGGTCTTCTTAAGATGTGGCGTAACTAGCTCGGCCTTACCATGGCTTGGCTTAATTAGCTTGGTAATAGCATGCCCTGGCCTAACTGTCCAAATATGCCACCCAGCCAAATATCTAATTAGCCTTAGGCTCGGGTGCTAGCGGACGATGAAGATGACGAAGAAGGTGCGCACCAGCCGAGCAGCAGGCTAGATTGTGCAGGCCGATCATGATGATTAGCACGCGGCTTCGTGTTTAGCTGCAGTCACGATGTTGTAAAACGCTCAGCCGGAATTAATCTCAGAGGCCACGCGCTGATTGTTGATTGACCATGATTATGAGAAACGCCGTAGTAGAGGGCTTGGGAAATTTCGACCACCTGGGGTTCTTTAACGTGCACCCAAATCTGAGCACACGGGCCTACAACATTTCCGCCTCCATCGGAAATCCAGCCCCCGCAGCCGGGATTCGAACCCGCGACCTGCGGGTCAGCAGCCGAGTACCTTAGCCACTAGACCACCATATCTATCTATCTATCTAGCCTTAAGTGGATAGATAGATAGATAGATAGATAGATAGATAGATAGATAGATAGATACGCTCAAAGACGTGGAAGTTCGCTAAGAAATGCGTCGCTTTTAAAATAGGTTTATAGAGTGCCATGACGCAGTTGTGTACAAGCTTCCGCTGACATTTGGCAAGAGTTATGTGAGCGAAAGTGAACGGTGCGTAAACGAACGTTTAAAGAAACACCGCTACAACGTTAAAAGAAAAAAGTGTGAGTTCCTCGATGCCCACTGCAGGCATTGCAGTAATTCAAGTGACAGAGCAAGTGACGTATGATGTCCGTACCAGGTGCACGCTGATTTTTCATGAGTGTGCAATTATCGGCACCAGCAGAGGTCAGCCGACCCGCAAAATACTTGAGGCACGAAATTATTGATAGGCTGGCAGACAACTATTTCTAAAGTGTCGATTGTCCTTTCGTGTAAGGAGTTAGCCTATCTACGTAAAGATATGTGAATTCACAAAGTACGTGCGATCCCGATGATTGTGAAGCTATGTTGCCTATGTATATGGTACCTTTTTTCGGAATTTCCAAAATTTTTCCAACATTGTTGCAAGTTTAGCGCCTCTCCAGTCATTTCTCTGTCCGTGTTTTTTCGTGCGCTAGAACACTACAGTACCAACACGCCCAAAACGCTACGTTCTAGACCCCTAGCCGTTGGGACCCCCAAGACAAAGTCATAGCCAGACAGAGAGTGGCACACCAGACCCCCCCCCCCCCTACTTCACCCAAAATATTTTTTCGCCATGGCATATAGAGATAAATTAACCATGTCAAGGGGGTGCTTCCCCCCCTCCTCCCGGAAGAAGTTTCTGGCTGCAGTGCTGCCCCAAGCTCTTGCGCTTTTTGTAGTCTCTCCGCTTTCTTCGCCAGACGCCCCGAGGAGACTACAAAACATCGCGGGTACAAAAGCAGTTTAGGGACCACTGCGGCACTAAAGCTCTCTGATGTGTTTTACGATACACGCAATACCCAATGGGATCGAGCGGTTAAGTACGTATACGATGAAAGCTCTTGCCTTTTCGTCGTTGCTGTTGAAAACGTCGTGCTCGTTCTTGCCCTTCTTGTTGATGACCTGCGCGACTCCGATGACTTCGCCGTCGCGGTCGAAGATGGGCATGCACAGCATGCATCGCGTCCGGTACCCGGTGCGCAGGTCGATGCTCTTGTTGAACCGGGAGTCCTGCGAATGACATAACTCGGCAAATAAATACGCGGCCGCGTGCGATTATGGAAGTTGGATGTCACATCACGACAAAGAAAGCACTACTCCCCTTCGAACTCAACACCCGACATGTATACATGCACTTGCAAACATATACGCACCCACAGAAATAACATTACCACAAAATATGCAGTGAAAATCTAAGATGCACGATTCCAGGAAAACCGTGAAAGCGTCAGATGATTGAATGCGAAGAACAACACACGTTGTAGCAGTCCGGTATGTTGACGGCCTCCTTGCTCTGCGCCACGTAGCCGACGATGCCGGAGCCCCAAGGGACGCGCACCTCCTCGTAGCGAACTTGGTCCAGCGTCGAGCGGCACGACACGTCGAACAGCTGGCTCACCAGGCAGCGGCCCGCCGGTGAGTCGCGGTCGCCGTGCACCAGGAACAGCGAGCACCGGTCCGCGTCGGTGATCACCTGTAAAACGAAACGCGCCCGGAAGGCGGCACCATGAAGAAAGATTCACGAGCCAAGCCATTTCACTAAAGTAGATGACTAGCACACAGATTTATTTATTTCGTCTTATTCACGTTTTTAGGAGTGAAGTTGCTTATGCCCGCACCCCGCGGTCGAAGTGCTGCGGCGGGAAAGCGAGCCATGTCCCGTCATATTAGTTCAAATTGATAAGATCGCAGCACATTGTACGTTCTATCTACGGGTAATAAAAGGAGGCGGCGAACGCGGCTGAAGCTATCTACGGGTAATAAGAGGAGGCGGCGAACGCGGCTGAAGCAAGTATCAACCAAGCCGGCCCCTCTCCGTCGCTGGCAGTACGCGCGTGATAGTGATCCCCCCGCCTGTTAGACCAGCTGTTGAATGCTGAAACAGAGGGAAAAGACCCCATCCGCCTATCGAGCATGAAAATTAGCGAAGGGGGGGGGGTGCTCGAGCAGCGAGTGTGAAATCATTGTACGGGCGCGATCACCATCGCTGGCGCGCGCGCTATCTCGCTATATCCACAACCATTAGCGAATGGCTGGTATACCCTTTTACCAGTGGCGTTTCCAGAGGGGGGGGGGGAGAGGTTGGTGTGGTTCAACCTTCCCTCTGAAATTTTCAATTTTGTTTGCATATATACACGCACACATACAGAAATACATACCGCACGAACATACAGAAAGTATGGTTGAACCTGCCGCACCCACGAAAAAAATTTCTGTTTACGCCCCCGCCTTCAACATGGTGCGCTCAAAACACGAAGAGACTGTGCGAAAAGTGCCCCTGGAGCGGCCGTCCTCTCTTACATCACTGTTTTGTAGAGTTGTGTGAAATCGGATTAGCTGCCAGCCTCACTTCGTATATCATTACATTTCGTTACTATCACAATACTTGCTTTGTTTTATTTGAAGTTGCAGGTCTTTTATGATGCTCATATTTTGTTGTTGGGTAGGCAATTGTTCGCATAGTTACGAATGACCTAGTATAGATACAGCTTCTCTGTAAAGAAGCCCCGTCGCTGCGGTTTCACGTACCAAGCCTACGGTTGTGCCAGCGTTAAAGGGGCACGAAATTCAAATAACAATTTATATCAGAGTGAAAGCTCAATGTATGACAACGCCTAAAAGGACAATATTATCAACAGCAGTGCCTTAATTACCATGAAATTAAGGTAAATGCTCAAGAGTACATGCGCTGCAGTAGGACATTCTCAAAATGATACCGATGACGTGAGACAAAACCGCCTGCAATTAATCACTAGTAATCGATCTAGCTGTACTAAATAAAGAACCTTCCGTGCATCAAGCGATGCAATAAAATGCTGCTTGCTCATTTCTGTATGATACGTGGAAAAAAATGACCGCCGGACGTTACTATAGGGAATGGCGCAAGTGGTTCAAAAATTCAATTTTCGCGTGGTTAAACTGTGCAAGTCGTGCCATCCAGCGGGGCGCAGTCGAACGAAAACACGCCTGCCATCTCGGAGCGAATGGCAGGAAATTGATCAATGGTCGTTGTTGCCAACATTACTAGATCGTTGGTTGTTGCTGCTGTGGCTCCCGCTGCTTTCGTTCTGTCTACTAGTGTAGGCAACCGCGCAGTAAGGGCCGTTCCATGCGCTAGCCACACAGCAACGCACGTGTCGAGACCCCTGCCACACGCAAGCGGGGGACAAATAAGCCAATTGGCGACGACCTTTCACCCTCTGCTTGGGTGCGGCCGGTGTGCTGGCAAGTGCGTTGCGGCTGTGCCCTAAAGCCGGGCAACGTTGTGCACGGCAACAGTGACATATGAGTCAGTCCGCTTCTTGATCCGGGTAATTTGATGTGCGCTAACCCGATGCGGGTGACTAAAACGTGATTTTCTTACAAAATAAGCCCTTTATTACCACAAAAATAATATTACGAGGTTTCTAGACCGCTATTTCAACAATCAACGTCGACTCAATAGTTACCTTTAATGTCCCTTTAAAGAAACGTTAAAAACATGTTCTATACATGCGGCCCTTAGATGCTAAACTAGATTGCAAGGTCGATGCAAGCCTAGTAATGCAAGTTTACTTTGCGATCAGTCATCTGGCATTGATCGTATGATTACGGGAACATACTCCCACGCCAGAACAGTTTGTAAAAAACAAATTGCAGCCAATCCTAGTTCCGGACAAAGCTAGCTGACCAATGCGTGTTATTATACAAGATGTAATCGGTGGCTTGCATACACATATAGCTCAAGCTAATATCCTCCTGACGTTTACTACACATACCTCATCCATGCGCATACATCGCTGTCCTTGTTTTTTTATTAATTATTTTTAGGGGCTTATAGCTTGTACGTATGCTTCTTTACGTTACCGTGTTACCGGATACCGGATAGAATCTGCGCATGCGCGGGTCTTTACGGAAAGTAAACCTTTACGTTTCCCGCCGGATCGGGTTTAAAAGTTTACGTTTCCCGCCATAAAGGCTTTACGTTTCCCGCCATATCTCGCAAATGCACCTTCGTTTGTAGAAACTCGTGGTATCCGCATTGCGGGGACTCGGCCATCGATTTGAAATAAGCCAAAGTGCGAGTTCCGATAGCCATTACATTGTTTCAGTCAGATTACCAAAGCTAGAATGGCCTAGGATATAGACGCCGTAAACGTGCAAACTTCCAACAAACTGGATAGGTGGCGCCATCTAGTGGGGCACTAGTGAACCAGGTAATCACAAAATTGATATTGCAAAAACATCGTGCAGTATACGTCTGCTACAAAAACAGCACAGCGGCGTTATTACAAATGAGTTACCTTGTTAACCATTTTCACCCCAAAAACATTACGCGTAAACCAACGTGTTCATGACTGTGATTGCACAAAGTGCCACAAGGTGTCGACACCATCGTTGCAGTAGCCTTGTATTTTCACCCTTGAGCGCTTACGAGGATACTGTACGCGATAAAAGAACGTCTCGTGATTTCGCCACAATGGTGTTTCAATCATATGTAAGTTAATTGCAGTTAGCATCACCATTTATGGTTTGCGAAAACGTAAAGGTATACATGTTTACGTACGTACGTAAACATTTATGCATGAAGAGCTAAAACGTTGAAAAATATCCATTTTGGTATGACGGTAAATGCAAACCGGTACACGTACAAGCTAAAACTCCTTTTTTAAGTGAAAGTATGTAAGGAGAAGTCTCGTAAGTCAAGTCCGTCGGCTCTACGTCCGCTTGTACCGCGCATACGTGCATTAAGATTGATTCGCTGGAAATGTTGCACAGTTTCAACTCGTTAGAGAGCAGTTTGCAACAGGAGTCGCAACAAAGTGTCATGCGCACAACAGCTGCCAGTGCTCTCGACATTATTTACACAGTCACTGTAAAAACGACACTTACAGGAAACTTTCTAAACGGCACCTTATGTTCATCTAAAAAAGATTATTACTAATATTATCAAAATCTTTGTCTGAGACCGGCATCTTGAACCAGCTTTGTTTTGTCAATATTTTTCATTTCTTTCATGCTTTGTCACTGGCTCGCATCTTGCGGAAGCAATTGCTTCGTACCAGCTGGTGAACACTAGATGTTCTTATTCCTTTTTTTTTCTAATTTTGGTAGCTACGACTAGCAACGTCGACTCAACGGTATCCCATGCCTGCGCACATGGTTATCCGTGAGGGCGGCTCGAAGGCGGTTCGGACATGGAGCCTCCTATGTTCCCCGTACATAGAAGGCTCCGTGTCCGGGCGATGCAACCAGGCAGACAGTCACGTGAAGTTACGCCACACTGCTGATACGCAAAGACGCGGAGAAAAAATGCAGTGATTGTGCGAGCATGCCGAGCGATGCGACGAGACGATAATTGCTGTGTGTCTTATAAAACATTAGATTAAAATTAATTAAAAAACAAAAAAAGCCACTCAGCACCATCTGGTACTCATATGTGCATGCTACTGACTGCTTGGTTCCGTTATTCGGTGCATATGGGCGCGGCGTGCAGCCTTCCGATTGAGCCAAAATTAGACATGCAGAAAGGAATCACCGCTTCTTTACTCAGAAATTATTTCAGAAAAAAATTGTTAAATTAGGTTGCCCAAATTAAATTTGTTAATTGAGAGTAATGACAGCATATAACGTCATCGAAGTGTCAACCCAGAACCTTATGGGTAGCTGCCGGGAAATTACAATTTCTTTGTCAGATTTGAACCTTCGTAAAATCTGGTTTCGTTAGATCGCGTTTTAACTGCATATGCAGGAAAGTATGCCACTACTGGGTTCACAGCACGTTTTCCGTGGAGAGCCCGGAAGTTTGATGGAACTTACTGCAAGCGATACTGACAGACTATCTGGTAATACATTCGTTTGCTTTATTTGCGTAATCAGATTAAGGTCCGGAAACAGCTCCAAGCTACGCAACACGTGACATAACAAAATGCTGAAACTTGGAGTCACGTATCTAAAAAGAAGTAATCGGCCGTCTCCCCTGTTCGAATGACACTTTCGAGGAAACATTTTGGGACTTTAAACCCCACATATCAAATCAAATCAAGAAACAGACATTTTATTCGTTTTCCGCCGTCCCTGCTTCGGCTTTTCTGTTATTCGAGTATATTGACGTATTTATGTACTAATCTAAAAATGTCTGACCACTGGAGACTACTTCATAACTTCTACTCCAGAAATGTCAGCGTCGCATATTGATGAACGCCGGAGGCAAAACAAAAAAGAAGAAACAGCCACGTCAACAAACGCGAAGTCAGTGAACGACAACGTGCTGGTACTCAAATTATATTATCTGATCTGCAATTAAAATAAGCATTGGGTGTAGTACCAGACGCAGGCACAAAATATCTTTATATGGTTACAATGAGAATCCCTTTAAACGTTGATTACCTCCTTAATCGGTAACACACTTAATTACAAAGCTGAAATATACCACAGGTATAGTGCCATACGAGAAGGCAATGAATAAATCTGAAAGCATTACGACCAGGTGCGGACGAATAAGCATCGCGGTGAGCCACCTAACGGCCACAAAAACGCAAATAGGGAAAATGTGGTGCGCTTTATAACTCGGCTTAGCGAAACCTCTCATCCGACGAATGAGGCGTTTCTCCACGGTGGTGTACGCATAAAGTTACGCGGAATCACGTCACAGGGCTCGACGTCCGCCGTCGCCAAGGGAAACGACACATGCCCGCGTCCGGCTCATGAATCACACAACACACAACGCCGATCACAGGATATAAGCCGCGGGATTGCCACTACATACGCGAGCGAGGCTCACGCTGCGTATGAACGCGCGGCCAGTGCAATCGGGAGGCAACGCGGAAGAGAAACCGTCGACGCCGACTGACGAGAGTGCGAGAGAGCGTCAGATAAACTTCCGTATATCAAACGCACGTCTCATTGTCACGTCAGGTGCCCCACGTCCCGTGGCATATATAGACAGGGAGCGCAGGGGAAAGGCGACACAATTTCAACGCCCTTGTAATAGTCTTCCCATTTGTATGTACACGTGTACACAAGCAGGTACATACATTAAGGCGTGTGTGCGCGCCTTTTTGTTGTTTATGTACGTATGATGGAAGGAGGGGTGTAGCCGAAATTTCTGAATACACCCATACGCATGCCCTAACAGTTGAACCTTAACATCCATTAAATCAGGACACTGGGTTCAATTTGGCAGACAGCGCCCGCGGACGGCTCGTGGCACTGCGAATGCATGCCGTTGCTTTCGTGTGTGAACATAAGTCTCATTTTGTCTCAGTGCAAAACAGTGTACTTTTTTCTTTCTTCGGGCTATAACACGCACACTGCATCACAGCCTACACTCTTAGAAAAAAGATGGTAGTACCTGCTAACTTTGGGGTAGTAATAGTTTGTCACATATGTTACAACCCTGGCAGTAAGCGCAGTTAGTAACGACGAGGGAGGTAACAGTTACCACCTTTGCTGTTACGACCAGCAGTTAGTAACTGTTGCTACCCTAGCTGTTACCACCAATGGATGTAACTTTTAAAGGTTTCAAGAAAAAAAAAGTAGTAAGGGTATCTGTTCATTCATTTTGACTATTCCTTTACTGGTAATGTTGGTCAATCATTGTCTCATTACCAAATATCTTCGGGTAAGGAAGAGTGGCGTGCAATGAATGCGAAGGAAGAATAGACCGAACAGGTTCACTACTTTTTTACGTATACACGTAGTAAGAAATAAGCATGGGTATATATAGTCCCTACTTTGCAGGGGCATGTTTGGCACAAGGGAGCACATGTGTTTCAGGATGAATTAAAACCAATTAAACCTATAGCACTATAATATACTACATGGTTACGTGTGTTTGGTGACGTAGCACAAAAATTTTAATCAACATTACTTATAAAAAATTATGTGTTATACTTATTTATCATAAAAGAGCCACAAAAAGGCATTATGTACAGTGGCCGGAACAAGGTACCGAATTCAATCTCGGTGCATTTGAATGCTTCACATGGCTAATATATCAGCGTTTAAAAGGTAATAATCGTTTTTCGGGTTTGACGTGCCATAACAATGATAATATTTGGAGACACGCCGCAGTTGAATAACTGTGACTGTCCTCGGGGCTGATTGTGACCGTCTGGTCATTTTGATCTGTATGTGCTGTAATTTACTAAGTTTGTTGTAATTGTCTATTACAACGCGTGTAGCGCTTGCTTATGGTTCTTAACTTGTACTTCTCCATTTCAACAATATCAGAATGACGTTTACATATCTAGGTTGCGTAATTTAAAAAAAATTATTTTCCTGATTCATGGATACCTTCTGCGTCATTTTTTCATTTAATTGTAATACGTCAAGACAATTTCTCTCATAAATTATCAGAATCGCATTCACACACTATTTTTGAATAAATAGTCAAAAGTCGGGTAGCAAAGAGGTAGTAACGGGGCAAGAAAGGTAGTAACGACTGCAGTTACTACCTCTTTCATCCCAGTTACTAACTGTTTACTAAGGTAGGTAGTAAACAGGTATCAAAAGGTTAGTAACGGCCGAAGAAAGCTATTAAACGCTGCAGTTACTACCTATTTGCTTGCAATTGCTACCTTTTCACTAACTTTTTTTGAAGAGTGTACAGCATCCCGCAAACTATAGGCTATTGGAAAATAGAGCATCCTCGCCACTGTTGTGGAACACGGAAAGCAACGCAGTTATGTGGTCTCGATTATC
Organism: Rhipicephalus annulatus; assembly: GCA_013436015.1. Lineage (NCBI taxonomy): Eukaryota > Metazoa > Arthropoda > Arachnida > Ixodida > Ixodidae > Rhipicephalus > Rhipicephalus annulatus. The sequence goes on from WOVY01005549.1 coordinate 119,849, forward strand.
TCAGCGGACACTTTCGCACACCTTTTCGTGAACTTTTATATACTCAACAAGCGGCCTGCAACAAGGCTGCCGTCGTTTTTACCTATTTCGACAGGACGCTGACACATAAAATAAGACGCACCGTGACGTTCTGGAGGATTTTGTGACAGAGCAGGCGGATGTCCAGCTCGTTGCAGATGTCTTTGACCAGCTCGAAGATGAGTTCGCGCTCGTTGAGCGCTTGTAGCTCCTGCCGACTGCGGCGTTTGGGACGCACCAAGCCAGTACTGCCAGGCGCGCCGGGTACCCCGCTCTGCGAAAAGAGGAAAACAGGAGAAGTCTAAGCATCGCGATTAAACCATAAGATCACTTGGCAACCATAGCACGCATTGAAGCATACCTGATTCTCCGCAGCAGCAGGCAATGTGAGGAAGGTCGGGGTGCCATCGAAGCTGGTCTGCACAATGGGCCTCAGCGGGCTGCCGCGGTCGAACTCGCAGGCGGAAATCTTCCGCATGGGCGGCGATATGTTGGCGCCCGCGCCGGAGGAGGAGCCGCCATTGAGCGAGCTCGAGCTGCTGCTCAACGAGTGGGCCGCGGCCAGCATCGAGGAAGAGGACGCCGACGAGCAACCGCCGCCGGCCGAGCCCGACGCACCACCGGCCAGGTCCGCCGCTGGGCATGGGGAGGTCGCTTGCACCACGCTCTGGGGCACGGCGTGCGCCAACAGCCACGAGTCCACCACCTGCGCATAGCAACGTCTCCGCTGACGTCGGCGCCAGCGCACAGAGCAGCGTTAACACATAGGGGCTCTAGATGTTGTCGCGCGCGTGTCCACCCGTGGAATCGAGGAAGAACGCGCGGAACAAGGCTTTAACTGCAACCTCTGCCTAGTGAAGGCACTCGCGGGAGTTCCACTATACACCAGCTTTCTGTAACTGCACAAATACCGCCGGTGCGGTCCAGCGCCTGCAGTCTCTGCGTCATGCTGGCACACGTTTGCAGTGAGAATGAAGCGTAAGGCGACACCCATAGGCATCACCTAAAAAAGGGGGCGCCATACATTGACATAATATTGAGGAGAGACAATGCAACTAACTTCTCACCCCCACCTTTTTGAAGGGGAACCCTGCGCCCATGACAGCAGCTACAAAATAATCGAATCAGCATGATATATCCAGCTCATACATATACACTCATTGCAGAAATGAAACAAAGTGGTGTCACCACCAGTTCTCGAGACGAAATAAGATGCAAGCGAACTCAAAGAGCCTATGTTCTGATGGTTCACGTGGCCGGGTCGACGGTGGAATCGGTAACAGTATACCTTTCAACAGGTTTTCCGCGGTCACAATTTGCGATTCACGTTTGGGCAATCAGACACATTGACTTTTGTTCAGATACTCAACAATCACGTGCCACGTGATCGCTAAGTAATTAAAAGTCAAGTTAATTAAAACAGTGCTGACACAAAATATTATAAAATTTCGCTTTAATTTGTGAAATAGACTCTGGCTCCATAATTACGCTTTCTGTCTGGTATTTTCAAATGCACAATAAATAATGATATGAACAATCATTCATTGCAATGCGGCTTTACAGAATCCATGAATGGTTATTACATCATCAATACGACATTACGCTATCACATGATATATAAACCACTAAGGCGCTCGTCATTCGGCCCGGTTTTGCTAGCCGCATCTTGAGTTCATTGCCGAAAGCCAAGAGCACTACCACACCAGCAGTTTTTCCTTCATACTGCTGCATGCGATTGTCTCATCTACTACATCTCTGCTGAGAGACCTTTTCTTTTGTATAGAGTGCCTCAGTTCTGGGCACGTACGTAATGTGACACCCTGCCGCCGTGGTCTAGTGGATAAGGTACTCGGCTGCTGACCCGCAGGTCTCGGAATTGAATCCCGGCTGCGGCGGCTGCATTTCCGATGGAGGCGGAAATGCTGTAGGCCCGTGTGCTTAGACTTGGGTGCACGTTAAAGAACCCCAGGTGGTCGAAATTTCGAGAGCCCTCCACTACGGCGTTGCTCGATCATAGTCATATGGTGGTTTTGAGGCGTTAAACCACAGATATCAATCAATCAATGCGTCATGTGGAGTATTGATTGAAGCACATGTACCACGGCTCCCTGTCATATGGTCCGATTTACGCACTTACACAAACAAGCCAACCCACGACTAGCGCATGCACACCCAGCCGTCGAATAAAAATAAGTTTGCGTCAACTTTACAAAACCAGCAGAGACAGTGCAGGCTAGCTGGCAGGTGGCTATAATTTTGCATAATATTTAGATTCCGCGGGTAGGCTCGCCGCTGAGTGCCTTCATAAGCTGGGAGGATTCACTGGACTAACACTTCGGAAGCATTCGAATAAAATAAAATAAAAAAATAAATAAATATGGCATCTCAATTGTGCAGTGCATGTGCATACTTACAAATCAAATTGCATGGATGATGGAGTAGTGCAGCTGCATTTTCGATGGAGGTAAAAATGCTGTTGGCCCGTGTGCTCAGATTTAGGTGCATGTTAAATAACCATAGGTGGTCGAAATTTACGGAGCCCTTCACTAAGGCATGTCTCATAATCATATGCTGGTTTTGTAATGTTAAACACCACATATCAATCAATCAAATCGTTTTGGTAGTACATATATGGATATAATGCCCAACATCAAAATTTACAAATATCTACTGTTACGAATAGCACACGCAAGGGCAAAGTTGTATACAAGCCCTGCCCCCCCCTTATCAGATACGAATTCACTTACTTTTTATATCGAACTGAAAAAAAATGTAATTTTCAGATACGCTTTATGTGCGTTGTTTGGTACAGTGTACCAAACAACGCAGGAAAAATAGGATCTGAAAGTGTATCAAAAATGTCAGTGAACTATCAGCTTGTTAGAGCTCGCCGTATTTTTTTTTAATTTGCACGCTTGATATGCGCACTTAAGGTAGGACCATGTCATTTCGATCCCAAAGTTGGCTCGATTATGCTGGATTATTTGCAAAACTTGCGTTATAAGACATTATATGCAGACTACAGGGCCGTATCAGAAAAAGGTTGCTTTTCCTCGGATGCAGTTATTTTTTTGTTATTCTCCAAACTTAGAGGTCTCTTTTAGTGTGTAGCGGCTACGTGGCTTTGTGCCTACCACCCAAATAAATTTTAAAATAATCCTCAAAATGAGCCTTGGTCTGATAATTTCGGCGAGCCCCATCGGCAAGCACACTCCTTTGCGGTGATTGACGGTGCAACTGCATGCCACCAGCTCCGCTTTTCAGGTTAAAATTTTAGAAGTAGCGCACGATTAACGCACAGTGATCAAGCTATAGCACTTCATGGGGCACCGTTGCACCCGGCCTTTCCTCGTCCACATGCAAGTTTTCCTCACGAAGTGACAATGATAGACCAAAAGCCTGGTGTCGGCACCAGTGATTGGGATGTATGCATATCATAAGCGGCAACATATATTCTAATAGTTATTAAATACACAACTAATTAAATAACTAAAAACACTCATGGTGTTTTTGATTACATCTGAAACTAGAGTAGACAAATAGTAGCGGCATTACATTGCTATTACATTTAAATAGAAATTATGTTTCATAATTAATAACTACAAAAGTTTACAATTCATGCAAACGATTCTTATCATTTTGCCGTGAACAGTTTTCTTCCAATTGATTTATGATGTTCGTCAAATCTGCATACCGTGCCTCCTTTTTTTGTTTTTGTCAATGCTAACGATGCACTTAAAAATTCGTTCCGGCAAGCCCTGTTGTCGCAAAGTAGCATGCACACCAGTAAAAATTTTGATCGTGAGGAATGATTGTAAAAAAAAATTGGTTCTATACCTTTCACGAGTAACATGGCGCACGTACACTACGGAAAGAGTTGTAGCTCTGCGATCAAACGTTTTTGCAATTAGCTGCACTGTGGGCCCTGGGTCTCGAACACAGGGCCTACGGACCTCTCGCCAGTGAACCTCGGCCCATGCACCCGTGACTGTCTTCATCACACTTTTCCTTCTTTTTTCCCCCATATAGGTGTGGTCATGATCTACACAGGCATCACTTGTCTAGGGCATTTTTTTTTCCCTCAAGGGAACGTCTGCAGTCAGCATGTGTTGTTGCATAATTGCAAAACAAAATTCTGTATTTCAGAATTCTCCAGAGTTTAGTCTTTCTGGAGGTAGGTTTATGTTGTTGCAATCCCGGCGCCCGATCACCTTCGAAAATGGACGATGTATAATATAGTGGGTAAAAATTTTCAAATTGCAATGTGACGCATTTGGAACATTTCATACGGGGTGTTTCAAGAAATGTGTCCAATATTAAAAATTGAAGAAAAGAGGTATCTGCGTGCTACTTGCGCCGTTGCCTTTCCTATGACAGAAAGCATCTTCAGATGTGTACAAACATTATTTATGGCAATTATAGAAATTAACACAATTAACTTTTTAACCAGTGGCGATAGTAGGTCGAGTCAAATGGGCGAATTCAAGCCCTTCCTACGAATAGTCCATAGCTACTTTGAAATAGTGGAAAAGCGGCCACAGGTAGTCACCGGGGAATGATGCAACGAGCCTACTTTAGCAGGCGAAACCAAAACCGACGCACCAAACAGCGCATCTACCATTCACTTCGACAACACCCTCAATGACGACACTGTTTCCTTCGCATTGGGGGAGAAGAATAAGCGAGCGTTGATAAGGGGCCTCGAAGCAGTGTATAAATTAACAGTTGATAATGGCGAGGGAAACAACGTTGTCGCCTCAGTGACGACACTGTATATATCCTTTCTTTTGTGTGTGTTTTGTGCCTTATTCGGAGTTTATATCAACCAGATATGACGCTAATACAATCTGAAGTAGCCACCATAACTCGCTCACATGAGACACCAATTCAGAACCTTGAAAAAAATGTACTGTCATTGTAGCTAACCACATCATCGTTTCTGGTGTTTCTGGTATAACACTTCCACTTGGGCATCCGATACGCACATTCAGTGAGAAACCTGAAAGGTACGCTGACGAGAAACATGAAGTTGAGGTGGGATGAGCAGGGGCATTGAAGAAAGCGTCCAGTTTTGGTTGGATGTGAAAAGATAAGGTATTACTGGAGATAACACGGAGACCGAATATCTTACTCAATTTATCTTGCCCCAGACTCAGTACTGAAGGCATGTCGTCACGAATGAGATTACTCTCAGCCAATCAGGAAGTGCCGTCACGGCGTCCCCACGCATGCAATCGGCCACTGCTTGGCCGCGGTGGAGTGATGTCGGGGCTTCCATGATTGCCATGATGAGTGTGGTCGCAGAGTTCAAACTTTGCAGCGAACATTTTAACATGGAAGCATGATTGCATTTCAGTGAGTTTGCAAGGATATACCTCATGCTCTCATGGCGGCAACAGCTCTTTGCGAACCGTTTCTAGACAAGGTAAGTTGCAAAACTCCCCGCGTCAGACTTCTCGTGACACGGTGCCGGGATAGCTTCCGGTTTCGTGGCACTGGCGGCGCAACAAGCTTCCGCTAGCAGACGAAAACGCGTAGTCGTCGTGGCGGCCGTTCTGAACTTTGCCAACAGTATATTATCGAGATTTGTTGTGCTGCTGAAAAAACTTAATACTACACAATATTTAGCGATGTAAGGCAAATACAATATAATTATGGTTCCCTGAACTGCCCACAATAAACAATGCTTGATATATAGCATAACATGCGAGTCTGTCGGTTAGTTACTAGTCGGTGTACGTTTCCAATAGATTTTTAGACGCGAAACCTCAATTACAATGTTTTGCATCCTCTTTTGTGGCAGTGTTTTTCGTGCTTGAAAATAAATTACAACTACGTGACGCAATCTCGTCGCTTTTGTCTGGTTATGTAGTCAGCCTTTTTTTTTTTCATGTCAGTCACATTCTTTAGCAACTTAGACCGTCGAAAAGCTACGCGTGTGGCCATTTTCTTGAGCATGTCTTCCCTCTGCTCCTTCTGAAGTTCCTCTAATAAAACCTGTTATCACAGCTGAAACCAAATCTTCGAGCAGAGACTGCACTTTGGGGTATCAGTGAGCACTTCGTAGTCATTTTCTCACGAGTCTGCCTGCTGACGCACTGGGACAACATGAACACACTTCGAGCTTTTCTACGTCCTCCAGAAGTTCGGCCAATCGGAAGATGGTATCTGCCTTGCCGGGTGACTTGGCCAAGCGATGGTGGCGGCTGCTAATGGTGACTGTCTTGTCTTCTGCGACTACAACGCATTTCTCCACAAATGGCGCTTTTTTTTTAGCCTTAGAAACACCACAAGACGTCTTGTCTCGCCATTCTCAACAACTTTCCGTCACCATGCAAACAAACGTTTTCTATATCTTGAAGCAAAATGACGCCGCTAGTTGACGGCATGTCGGGACTTATTTCACTGTCTTCGAGCTCAGTGCTCAGGGACAGTCTATTCTTTTTCGTCGATAATATTCTGGAAAATACCCCACTCCTATAGGGCAGCTTTCGCTTACTTATCGAGGGCCCCGCGACAAGGGTAAGCGGGCAAATTCGGGAATATTCGTGGAACGCATCCTTCGACAAGGTCCCACTTTCCTCTTGCGATTTGTACCTTCTTACCATATGATGTGCGTGAAAGTCTTCAGGATGTCCTTCTCACGAAAGTGCATATCACACACACGTGAGTTGCTGCACAGTTTCTTATCCGCACGAGAAATAGCGTGGTCCCATACCTCTCGCTGCTCAGGTACTTGTGGGCACAAAAGAAATTCCGTGGTGTCTCATTTCCTGTAGCTACTCTACAGCCGAGAACGCAAAATATGGGCATGAAGGAAACACGCAACACATACAAAGCAGAACAGGGTGCGCTGAAGCAAAAAACTGTTCACGCAGAATGAAGCCTCCACAGATATCGACGTACTGCAACATGCACAGGCGACGGAGGTTATGGGAGTGACACGAGCGAGCATGCAGTGAGTGAATCCGGATGCGACAGCAGTGCCACATTTGTGGCTGGAAGCGGCGGCACCACGCAACATCGCTCAGCTTTGCAACTTACCTGGTTCTAGAAACGTTGCTGCGAACGAAGTCTGGCTCCAACAGACACAAAGCAACGCGTCGTTTTCGTTGACGGCGTCCCCTTGCCGAATACTGTTGATGTATGCGCGTATTTATATTTTTCGTTTGTATTAGGGGTGTTTTCGTTATGGAGAACTCTAGGAGAGGTGCCATGCCATGAAGAGAATCGCGGCAAAGCAGTGAGAGCAGAGCCATGCAAAGCCATTCAATCCACACCTACATGCAGCATGCGTACGAAGAGCAGATGAGGGGGCACCGATGAGAAGAAATGTACCGATCAAAGCCATCAAAGTCGCATAGTTTTTTTTTTTTTTCGGGACAGCAGCAAAACGCGGATGAAATTCACCACAGAACACTGCAAGGCTCGCTCGTTTAAAGAACGTCGACATCACTAGAGACACCTGGATGCTGTTATTGCCAACACGTTCACCGATAGAAGCATGCAATCAAAACAAAACGAATGAGGAAGATATGAAAATAAATAGCTCCCGGCAAGTGACGGCTGAACTGCATTTGTGATCATCATGACAAACGGGAAGGACCGCTATAGTATTATCGGCGTCAAATGAAACGCAAACAAATGCCAGCATTAGCAATTGCCTAGTGTGCCTTGTTCTAGTGATCAACGCCGACATGTGCAGTGCTAGCAAATTAAACTGATGCAAACCTATCAATGGTAATGACTGGATGGGGTGCCCTATACGACTTTTATTACTTGCCGCTGTTCGCGTTTCATTTGATACCAAAGGTACAAGTATATATCATTCAGTTTCTGCTATTTTTTTTTCTGCCTCTTAAAGCTCAGTTCACAGCAATAATGACATAAACGCATTCATAATAAGACAATTTGCCATTGCAGCTCCACTTCTTGTATCTCTTTAGCGCTATTTTACACGAGACCCACCGGGCATAGCAGTCGACATTCTATGGCATTACGATCACAAGCCACCACTCTGATTCACACAACCTTTCCCTAAAGACAGGTAGCCAGCAACCCATTTTTTCTTCCGAGTTCACTCCTTCAATCAGTCTCGCTTCACCGCCAGTTCATGTGGACTGGCATGTAGAAAAAATAAGAGCTCGGAAAGCATGACCAATGTTTTTGGTGACGCTGTGTGTCACAATTTGAGCATCGCGCATGCAAAAGAGCAGGGTAAAATTTGACGTTTACTGTTTTACTTCAACGATATTGAACACCATGCACGACGCATGGCTGATAAAGCCAGCTTAGAAGGAGCAATGAGCCAAAGCCCCGCACATGCGTTCGCCGCAAGCACTTCCAAGAAGGCGACTTTGTCAGCGGACTGGGGACACAGGTGTTAATATAGTGAATAACATTCACTTCACACGCTACACCTCCCTCTCCATCAGAAGACGCAAACATCACGTAGTCTTTTACAAAAGAATTACTTCCGTAACCCGTCATCTTTCCTAGCCAACTCCCGCCTCTACGTATACACTGATCGAGGAAAATGTCATGGTCAAAGCACCGACACAAAAAGAAAAATGACGACGGGCGACGCAATTTGGTGGAAGAAAGCAGTATGTGAACGAGTTTGTCATTTGAAAAGGATAAGAATGAAGCCTTGTAGGCAAGCCCGTACTTAAGGTTTATCATTTCGTCTTTTCATCCTGACATCTGCCCATGAAAACTCGCCATAAGATTGAATACTGACATGTTTGATGAGGTGGTAAAAAGCTTTTCGATCGCAACTCTTCAACAACAAAACCGAGGGAGTGATTGATATGTGGGGCCTAACCTCCCAAAACCACCATAAGATTATGAGAGACGCTGTAGTGGAGGGCTCAGGAAATTTCGACCCCCCGGGGTTCTTTAACGTGCACCCAAATCTGAGCACACAGGCCTACAACACGGGCCTACAACAAAAGCCAACAAAAATCAGTAGTAGTAGGTGCGCAAGTACACCGGCGTATTTAGTAACGCAGGTCTTGCATTCGAGCGGTAGGAAGTGGAAACGATCATCAGTAAGTCACGAAAGTCGAACAAGTTGTGTAAAACACTGGACCAGTTTTACACCACTGAAACTTATTCGTCGAGTTATTGCACACAGTACATGCATTTGTACAGCTTCCATGAAAAAAAAAACTGCACATAGATATAACGTTACTGAGGCACACCAGATGCAAGTTCGTCACGACCGCTGGATACAAACGGACAATCCACTTGCATCCAGCGGCTGTGATCGTGCGCATATTTGGCATGCCACTTTTCATTCGTCTGAAAATACTGACGTCCGACACCAAAGAGACACGCATACAAACGAGCGCTGTACACGGAAGCAGAGTTCCGAGCAGCTTGATTTGCCGCGGGTGCAAGATAAATGTTGTTATGCAACTACCCATTCCGGATACAACTTTAGAAGTCTGTGGCATTTACTCCTGAAAGCTGTACGCACACAAACCTGCACCAATTGGCGCGCACTCGGTGCCGACGTCATGAGTCGGTGACTTCGCCTTCAGTGAACATTGCTGAGTGCGTGAGCGGGACTATTTCTTTCGTACAGCAGAGGCAATCGGCTGCCGCGCTTCTGTCATCTGGGCGGAGCCTCAACGAAGTTCTGAAGTAGTATCCGACTTTAAGGGTTCGTGTCAGCCGCAAACATCTTCCGGTTAGTGTGGGAAGCGAACAGCAATTTAGCCTGCGTGCGACTAATAATGGTCAGTCTGAAGAGGTAGTACGTGTAAATTGAAACGGTCACATTGAATGACATCTTAGGGACCTGAGTGAGACATTAGTCGAACCATGCAGCACTGGCCAACGTCCTGATGCCGGGTGACGACTATTGTGTCGATCGCGTTCACCCTACACAACACGCCGTATACACATTGTATTGGGCAATGCGAAAAGTTAGTTTGTTGCGTCCGCATGCCACCCAAAACACACCACAAGAGCCGCAGTAAAAGGTGAGCGAGGAGCGGTAGAGCTTGGATCCCATTTTTTCCCAGTGCAGCTCGTGCGGAACTGCAGCTTGCCTGCGGCGTGGACTCGCTGGAAGGGTGTCACGTCAGGCGGCCATCTATTTAGGGAACTGCACGTAAAGGGTGTTAACAGGGCATAAAGCAGACTTATCGGGTGTGAACATGGGTGTAACGTGTAGAGCATATATATATATATATAGGCGCTGTCAGAAGTGAGTAGGGCTCGTAAGCACCGTGCTATAGCAAAGCAGGTTGAATTGCAAGAAAAATAAAGCACGGTGTGGTTTGCAAATGAGTCCCCTAAGGTGAGAGCACGAGTCGAGAGAAAGACGGTAAGCTAAATGTCAAAATATTTATATTATTATTATTATTATCATTGGTTGAACAAATGTAACAATTTGTGGTACATTATAAATCAATTTAACGCCTACCAGTATCACGGACGAGCGCGAACTGTCACTTTGTGAGCTCCTTCCGCAAACGCGACCACTGCAGTGAGCGAAGTGACCTCTGTGCTCTCTCTAACGCCTGCTTGCAATAAAAATTGGCCCGAATCTACACGTTACACTGTAAATGTCGTCGAAAGACGATAGTATTGCATATGCAGAGAGTGAGCAAAACGTTTATTTGATGTTGTGCGCAAGAAAATCGGTGAATGGTATTCTGCAGGCAGTGCATTAGAGTGCCTCAAGCGTGTGGCGGAGGCGAACGAGCACATCTAGGCACGTTAGACACGAGCGCCATCTGGCAGTTATCTTCGAAAACGAAGGCGTGCAGCCCACGGAGAAAGATGCGCGTCAGTCTCGGAGGTGATAAGGTGTAGAACGCAAAGCGACGGGCAGGTGCCACCACCGTGACGTCGTAGCAAAGCATTGGAAACACCTTTTTGAGCATCGCGTTGCACTGTCAGCGCAACGCGATTAAATGCTACATTCCTAAGAGTTACTTGTGTGTGCCTCTTCTAGTATAAAGGCAGACACAGAAAACATCGAAGCGTTGTTGCGGTGCCTCAGATATGCACAATATTTGCTTTTTTTAAATTGACAATATCACAACTATGAACGCTCAACATTGAGAAATATTGGTGGGCGCTGCGAATGGGGTTGGCCGTTTGATGCCGTTTGAGGTATTGTTAGGGCGGACAAACAGGCAAATGTACAGACAGACAGACCAAAATTTTTCGTCGAAGGTCCCCAAGAAATACCTTTAAAAGAACAAGGCTTACAAGCCACCCCTCCCCCCACTCTCCCCCACATCACGATGTATGCCTGCGTGCGCACGAACGATAGAGGCCCTGGCGCGCGCATCGCAATGCGCGGGCCGACGACGCGACAGCGCGTGCTTTGCGCCAGTCGCGTTATTAAGTGTGAATACACTTTATAAGCGACCCCAAACCATCCACCACCGTCGGCGGCGTCCGCAGTCTTCTCTCTATCTTTAAAAGAAAGAGGACTTGGCGGGCCGCAGCGCGACGCTCTACCGAATAAGCCACGGACGCGACGCTGATATCGGTGTCAGTGACGCCCCTTATATCTTTAACGCCGCTGCGCGCGTCCCCCTCCCCCTTCGCTCACCCCTCCGCTCTCCTCGCTCGCTGCAGCTGCGCGCGCACCCCTCTCTCTCGCGCGCCCGCCTTCTCTCTCAGTCTCCCGTCGAGAGCGGGTCGTGAGATGGATGTCCCGGAGGCAACGCTACCATCAACAACGAATGCAGTACAACCGAATGCCAGCACTGCACCCGTCGTTGGAGGTGACGGTACCGCGGTGGTTTCGCCGACGTTGGAAGACAAGGCGGCGCTGCGAAGGGCTCGTGAGACCGAACGTAAGCGGGCGAAGCGTGCAGTGGATGCCGAACTGCGTGCTCGCGAGGCCGAGTGCAAGCGGGCGAAGCGTGCAGCGGATGCCGAACTGCGCGCTCACGAGGCCGAGGACAAGCGGGCGAAGCGTGCAGCGGATGCCGAACTGCGCGCCCGCGAGGCCGAGGACAAGCGGGCGAAGCGTGCAGAGGATGCCGAACTTCGCGCTCGCGAGGCCGAGTGCAAGCGGGCGAAGCGTGCAGCGGATGCCGAACTGCGCGCTCGCGAGGCCGAGGACAAGCGGGCGAAGCGTGCAGAGGATGCCGAACTTCGCGCTCGCGAGGCCGAGGACAAGCGGGCGAAGCGTGCAGCGGATGGTGAACTGCGCGCTCGCGAGGCCGAGATGAGGCGTCAGCATCGAGCCGCGAACGCGGCCCAAAAAGCGGAACGACAACGCAAGCGTGAGGCGGAGGAGGGCGATGAAGGCCGGCGTCAAGACGCCGCTCGCAATCGTCAACGGCGAGTGGACGTCCCCCCCCCCCCCCGTGTGATCAAATTGCGATTCCCAGGAACCATTACACCATAAAAGCACCATAGTGTGATTAATTTATATAATAGTGCGAATTAATAAATACCCCTCATAGCATCACCCCGTGTGCATTCGCACTTAGCCATGTTCACCCTCGGGGAAATGCTTGGGAGTTTTTCTCGCTAGTGATTACAAAAACACGCTGAATCCATAGAACCTTGAGTACTGCCAATAGTAAATGGTTTATATAAATAGCTCGCTGTTAGTATGCTAAGAAACGAGCTGTGTGTGGCCGAGCTTTTTTTTTCGTATCGTTTAGCTAGTCAAGCATAGTGATCAAGATAAATTTCTAGACTAGACGGCCTTGCAACAGTGTGTCACTAATGTATTTTCTGTCTCTTGACCTTACTGTAACTTTCGCACCAGGCAATAAAGAAAAAAGGAAGCTCTGTGTGGCCGAGTTCTTTAGCGCCGTGCACTGTGGAGCGAGGACTCGACTCCTGGCGACGAAACTATTTCTTCTAGTTTTTTCTTTGCCCCTTGTTTATGTATATTTTACGTCATATTCGCGATGAAAGTACGTCAGTGGAGCCGTGGCCAACTTCGGCATAAAGCACTTTCGTGTTAAAATGCTAGATGTTTCCACTAAGTTGCGCATAGCTTGGCACAGCGAAGCTGGTTGGTCCTCAGCTCGTCATTCTGCAGCAGCGGAATGACAACGCCGGCAGAGATTTGATGCAGCGTCCTTGGCCGAAAAAGTGGCAAACAAGGGACGGCGACGGGCTGATCCGGAATGCGCGCGAATCTAGCCAATCTGACTGTGTGTTTTGAAATCGCTATCCCCGAGCCACGGTGTAAGGGACTCTGGCGGTCGCTCTGGAACTCTGGCGGTTAACAATAAGCAGGGGCTTATTGTTAACCGCCAGAGTTCCAGAGCGACCCTCCAGAGCCCCTGCTTATTGTTAACCGCCATCTTGCTGCCAGCTTTAAAAGTATAGTTTGAATGCTTGCGTTGGCAATCAAATTCATCTCTCGCATTTAAAAAAGAAAAAAAAACAAAAAAATGCATGAATTTCATTATAAGTAAAAGTTTTAGTGCTTTAATTGCTAGCCACCATTACTTCTAGGGGAGATCATGAATCTACGTTTTACGCGAAAAGACCCAGTTTCGACGCAAATAACGATGGAAAATTAGGGACTGCGACGCCCCCTAAATCTGACACTTTACGTACACAAAACATCATTGTTTGCAACTTCCGCTCGCTAAAAGCCCCCCCCCCCTTCCCTTCTCCCTAGCTTTTGGGCAACAATACTAATATTCTAGATGCATTTTGTTCATTCACAGCTTTTCAAATACAACGACCTATTTTCTTTGTCGTTCACGCGCTCTGACATGTAATACTGAGAGGGTCGTGGGAGATCGATGCTGTGTCCACCACAGATTTATCGCTTCAAAGATTACTTTTTTAATTAATACCTTTTCGCTAAACGCACTATAAAAAGAACAGGAAAAGCAGTCGTAGCATCAGGAATTGATCTGTGTTCCCGACGTAAGCAATCAAGCTATCACGCCGGCCACTCTGATACGTGAAACCGAAGGTTTACTGCTGCAAGCAATTAATGAGGCTCTCGTGATGAAGGCGGACAGAGAAAAACGAAGCGAAAGCGCTCTGCGACCAGACAGCGTGCCTGAAGGCTGCTGTCAAAGTAATTAATGTAAAGCTGAACATTATACGTGGACACAATTGCGGTCGACGAGGTCAAAATCCTACAACTTGAAAGTACATGCTGTGCGTTCTTGTGTCTCAAGTTTACTTTGTTTATTTCCTATTAACCCGCGTCTAGCTCCAGGCCCACAGTGCACCATCTAATAGTTCGCGCAGAAACGTTCGGCTGCACTCAACTGTGACATTGGAAGTTTGCGAGTATAGTGGCGCGCTGACGATGGAACAACTGCTCGATCGTCCGTATTGAATTCGACAGGAATCATCCTGACTGCCACTTTTTCAGGCAATTTTGCAGTGTGCTGTGGAACCAGAAAGAGAGAGCGACAGGTATCAAGAATGTGACACATGACCATTCTCCTCATTGTCGGTATAGTCCAATTTAATAATAAAACAACACGGCTCTTTAACCGCGATACCAATCATATGGCCACTCGAGGCGCGATTCTTTTTTCCGTTCCCGGAGCATTCACTGCTATATTCCATATGAAGTTCAAATCGATAAGATCGCCCCACGCTTCTCGTATTCTTGATCGAGCGAAGTCTTGCGAAGGCTGCAGACGGACGCGTCTCACGCACAGATGAAACACGCCGGCCGGTGCCGTCGGGCGAAGGAGCACGAAGAGGTACCGGCGAGGAGCTGCGTCACTCGTGCAGAAACTGCGAACTTTGATCAAAATCGTGCGGTCACGCTATATGTCGACTGAAATCAGCACACGTGTCATATGCCTTGCGAGTTCTGTGGTCCCACCGCTTACTTCGCGTTGATGCGACAGGTATCACAAAAAGCACTTCGCTCGCTGGAGCAGCCGTATTCCTTTATGCCTGCTACGCAACATGGAGTTAGCTGCTAGCCTTAGTTCATGTAGAATTACAGTTCATTGCTATCGCATTCATCGCTTCATCCACACGAGGGAAACTGTGACTGTTTTCCTGTGTAATGTTATTTTCGCACAAACGTTGTACACAGGCGGCATATAATTACAAGTCTTGTCATTTTTCGTAAAATTTCGTTTGGAATATGCGCTATTTTACAAGTAGCATGTAGTTGGTTGGTCGTTCCTTAGTAAAGCTCATACACCTCTGTTGAAATAACGACGAAAAACCTGGAAGACATTCTTAATCAAATGAGCAAATGGTATCCAAAACGGGAAGCGTATATATCGCTTGCTTTTTTTTCTTTGTGTGTGGGGGAGGCGGGGGAGGGGCTGTTTAAGGGCTTGGCTGCAGCTTTTGCACATGCCATTACAACTGCAGTAAAATATGTCAGCTAATATGGGTGTTTTAATGGCAAGCAGTGACGCAAATCGTGCATTTTTAGTTTTTGTGATGCACGTGAAAGGAAGGGGCACGCTGTCACCTGTGCACGCCTTCGTTAGTAGGCCACCTCAAAGGGGAGAGAGCCCAGCTCACTTGAAGCTAGGACGGAACAAATGTATGCACTAATTTTGACAATTTTTCTCTCAACTTGTGCGGCACACGCGACTTTGGGGACTCTTGATGATGACGGTTCGTCAGCGCGAAGGAGGAGGGTAAGGGGTGCCAACCTTTCTCGAGGCCTTGCGCATAAAGTAATCGCCGACGAAGGCCGGGTGCTCGTCGAGCCATGCCTCGACGCGGGCCTCTTCGAGCTGCTCTGCCCCTCCGGCCCCCTCGGAGGCCTTCATGGTGGGCAGCAGCAGCGGCGGGGGAGCCCCCCGTGGGTGCCAGCCGGGCTGCCACAGGGGCCGCCAGAGCGCGCGGCCGCCGCCTCCACTAGTCTCGCCGCCCGCCGCCAGCCTGCTTCGCTTGCCGGACGCCGGACCTGCGACGAACAGCGCGACACAGAGTGTCACCACAATACCCATCACAGAACGTGCAATGCACATGCGTCAACAAATCCGTAACAATACTCAGCGGACCGTTCGCGCCATTTATTTTTCACGAGAGAGATGTGAGAAATGAGGGAAAGGCACGGCGGCCAAACTTTATGATAACATCGAATTTGTTACCCTACGCTAAGGGAAGAGGGAAAAAAACGGAAAAAAGATGGAAAGAAGAGCGGATAGAGGAGCTTACACGCACGCGAAAACAAATGAAAAAAAAGGTGTGGGGTGGAACTAATAAAGCATATTCACATATAGGCCACCGCCACAAAAAAAGTTCAATAAGGTCTTCACAGACTTCCGGTGCAACGACAGTTTGGGCCGACATTCTAGTAGTGACTGTTCCGACAGGGGCCTATCATCGATTTGCACAAGAATGGCAGGATCCCAACTGAACCATTTTGTCTTCACTAACAATCCTCGGCGTTGTCGGCACTTTTATTGGCATCCGAAGTTTAGATGGCCGGACATCCCTGAGTTATGGCCAGGCTCCTTCACTCTAAGGAAGTGTCCAGTGTTACGCCAGGCGCCGAAAGGCCGTCTCGAGGGAATTCGAAAAAAAGGACGCACAGTATCGTGGCGATCGCTTTGCCAACACGAGACTGGGTGACGCTATCTCCGGTGGGGCCCGTGGCGATAACGTCTTCCAATTAGTCAAGTGAACTCGTGCACGCAATAAAACAGCGCTTACACCAGAACAGTTCGTGAGAGCAGGCCAGCTTAGTCTTATCCAAATGCTACGGCGGTGAGTGCAGCCAATTGTAAGCAGTACTAACAAATGAAAAGCTTTGTGAATTCAGCCCCATAGAGAGCTTAGAAAAATCCTAAAAACTAACGTTAGAGCAGTTAGTTCCCTATAAGATACGTTTTATTGGTGCATAATAAGGTTAATTGCTCGTTTGAATTTTCCGCACGAATAACGATACTGGTGAAGTACATACAGGTAACGTACCATGATTCCTCCTACCCAGTCTTCAGGGAACGTAGTGCACCATTAAGTTGTTTTCTATTTAGAAGCATTTAACTATAGCCTTCACTGATAGTCTAAATGACTTCCGGCCATTATTGTATTTCGTTGTGATAAGCTGAAATGAAAACCATGAAAACACTTCACTCCATTACTACAGGACCGATGCTGCGGAGCTACGGTCAGTAAAGATAACTAATGTGAACGCCGAGATTTTCTCTCTCTCTCTCTTGGCTCATATGAGTAGCTTAAAGCCTGAAACTGGCAAGGTTACAATTTATTTATCATTACATAGCACAATTATAAAATAAAGGTATTGAGAGATAATATTCTAACCCTTAAGGAAACCTAGAAGAGAAATCATGAGGCATCCACCAATATTTAATTATTGGTGGATGCCTATTAAAATGAAATTATTGCGGTAGCAGCATGTCCTCATATCCCTACGCCTTCGAACTACCAGTTGACGAACACACCAAGGGCGTCCGATAACACATATTTCAGCGATGACCGATAATGTAGGCACCTTGTCAACAGTTTTCTAGTGCATGTCTTAAGAACTTTGGGAAAAAACATCAATTTTAGGACAGCTGATTTGGAAAAAATTGGGGGACCCTTAAGCTTTGCATTTAAGACTTCAACTCGACAGCGAAATCCGGCCCCTAGTGCGCCCTTCAACCGCTAAGTACATACTTATTAACATGTGTTGTTACACACACACACACAGTAAATTGTACCAGCGCGCGCCCAATGGTACATACAGATAGTCGCATGGCCTCCAAGTTGCACGCCGCGCGCTCACCATCTCGGAGGCCATAAAGAGTCTCACAATGCCTCACAGATGGCCGCAAATCATCTAGTGTTTGCTGTTTGCTTGATCACCGCCTCTGGAAAGGCATACTAGGTTTTCCACTGGATGGACATGTTGTCTATTTTTAGAGCTGTTTCAAAGTTTCTGTGTTATTAGCGGCGATGGCTGCACTATCCCTGCCTTTTCCGACGTAGTTTGAGGCCTCTCAAATACGCCTACAAATCGCCGAATGAGTTCGTTTTCGTCGTGACACCTGTCCAACAAAATGCGTTGAAGGGGCCCTGAAACACTTCATCAAGTAATCACGGGACGAATTCACCAGAAGAGCTTATTGCCTCACAAATTCAACGCCGCAAAAATTTTAAGAATCCGTCCAGTGCGACTGGAGTTACAAAGATTCGTGGCATGCTGCGATTGCATTCTCTCTTCTCTTGTACCGACGAAAGCGCTGGAAACTCAGCAGGGAGGGGCGGCAGGGGCAAAGGAACTACGTCACCCTCGCCTTATGACCTTGAGCACTTTTTTTTTTTCTTCGATTGCGCGGTTTTTTACAGTGTGATTGCGCGCGCACGCATGGACAAGTAGCGGCCTCCCGCGGCGATCTTTGTAACCAGCTTTTTCGCCCACGGACGATTTTTCGCTCACAACCAACGGGGCCGACGCTGGCGGCGGAATTTCTGCGACACGAGCTCTCTAACGCTAAGGCGTTAAAATGTTAGCATATACAACGTGAAGGTGGTAATGGAGCGCAACAAGCTACACTGTGTAACGTGTCATACTGAACGAAATACGCACAATCCCGCTTCAAATTTCTGACAACGAAATGACAAAAGCGTATTTCTCCATTTTTTCTCATATTTAATTACTCGCCAAGCCTGACACAGCACGCGCATCAGTTAGAAAACCAATTTACTAAACCCCGTGTTTCCAGAATGTGAAATAAAGCTGTGGAGTGCTTGTAGTGCGTATTTCGATTGATATGTGGGATTTAACGTCCCAAAACCACCATATTATTATGAGAGACGCCGTAGTGGAGGGCTCCGAGAATTTCGACCACCTGTGGTTTTTTAACGTGTACCCAAATCTGAGCACACGGGCCTACAACATTTTCGCCTCCATCGGAAATGCAGCCGCCGCAGCCGGGATTTGATCCCGCGACTTGTGGGTCAGCAGCCGAGTACCTTAACCACTCGACCACCGCGGTGGGGCGGTATGTAGTACGTATTTCACCGAATCAGACGTAGATATCCTTGCTAATGGCGAACAGCATGAAATCCCACAACAAGGCGTTGACTAGAAAACGTAGCGGTCGTACGTGCTCACTTTGTTTGTGCCGAGGATAGTATATGTAAACTGCTACATATAACGCGATCATCGCACATGGACTGCAGCACAAAACTATAGAGACACAAACTCCCCAAGCGTATATCACTGGCGACGCCAGTGCCCCCTTTGCTGACAAAACAAGTGTTTCTTCAGTGAACGGTAAAAACACACATACGCAAAAAAAAACAATGAACCATTACAGAATAAGGAAATCTGCTGCAGAAAGTTCAAACTACCACCGTCACCTCCAGTTTTTTTTTTCGTATTTGCGTTCCCTCAGTGCTTACCAGCCTCCACTCGCTGAAAGCTGACCTATTCGTGATAAGCAGTAATCTGCAAATAGCGCTTTATTCCCAACGACTTTATTTTTTCTCAATCAATGTGCCGAGATCGCTGTATACAACGGTCAGCGCGTGCACAATGGACCCGCAAGCTTATTGCGCTTCAGGAAACGTTCAACTCTGCGCCAGCTGTTGCGTCCTCGGAAGAGCGCGTGCAGCTGCACGTGGCCGTGACCTGGAATGGTTGCAGAGACGATATACAAAGCCCATACACGTGGCGACCATCAATGGTGGATCGGGAAAATGACAGCCATTGTTCTGCTGCACGAGATGAGAAGCGCTTATACGAGCTCGCGCACACTGAAATCCGTTTCTATGAGGCCACAGGGTGTATTACCGCTAAGGCAGTAGTCATGTGTGTATATACCCTGTTGTTTATGCCACAAGGCGGACAGCACCCCCTGCCTGGCTCAGCATCCACAACTCAGACAGATGGAAACCCGGGCGGCCATATACTTTTAGCTGGCGATATGAAAAAGATGACAATACATAAGCCTTTATTGTTAGGCCCTCATCTCAATTTCCATCACTCCCAAATGGCGAGTGCGCTTTTCCCCATTGCACCCTTGCGCTCAACAACTGGTCTCGTTTTGGGTCGCCTTCCAAACAAATGGGAAGTGAGCATGCCGTAGCATACCGAAGTGAGCAGCTTCATCATGAAGCATTGCGTCACATACCTCCCCTCCCCCGACCCCCAAAACGCGTGCGCTGACTGCGTGCATGAATATGTTACGTTTAGTCGGTTTTGCTTCACCGCCATTAGCCTCGCAAAACTGCCTGGCCGCTGAAAGCTGGCTCAACGAGTAGGAGGTTGATTATGCAGCGTTCACTTCCTCTTATCTCAAAACACCTTTAGTCAACACCATTTCCGTAGCGATTCGGCACTCGTTTCGCTCGCTCCGCCGCGTGTAAAGCTGAACTCTTCGGTAGCGAAAAGGCAGGGGAGATGTAAAGCGCGAGAGAAAGAGATTAGTCTGAACGCATGTGCCGTCTGGCGCACTTCATGTCCCACGCGTAACGTGAGCTCGCAAATATGTTCTTGACAGACGTTCCCATTAGCGAATGCGCGGAGATCCGCATCGAATAAGGCCGATCGAGTGCACGCGCGGCCCCTGCCGGGCACTCATCCGTAAAGCGTCGCCCGAGAAAAGTCTGCCGCAAATCATGCGCCACGCTGCGCCATCGCACGTTTCACAATAACAGGTGGCGTTTCGTGCAGCGGCGTCGGGAAGGCGCGACGGCGACATTATTACCACACGCTCAGTCGATGCGGCGGAAGTCACCATAACAAATTGTGCTGTGAATTATACTAGCTTCATTTCACTTTCTTTCTTTCTTTCTTTTTTGAAAGGTCATGTCACGTGAAACAATGCAAAAACAATGTCCTACCTCGCTGATTTGACAATCAAGTTCCGACATTCGATTACGTCAAATCGCCCCGCTTGAGTGATGATTGTCATCGCAAGAGAAGTTGCGAAAATGGTTATTTAAAATTGCCATCGCAATAGCAGGCGCTATAATTCAAGCGATTTGGGAGACGCGCCTGATATAAGGACTAAGCACGTGTCACAACGTGAATCGGCATCCGCGAGCGAAAACAACGACACCAAGCAGGCCGATGACCCCGAACGCAACGGATCTCTGGAACTGCGGCTGAAGAGTGCTCGGAACAAATGATTAAAGCTCCGATTTCTTCTTTCTACACCTTTCCACAAAAACAAGATGTTCCTTTCACAATATATTCCCATCGTGTTAGGCGTGCCGAGGATCGTGAATATCAATTGAGGTGAGGTAATCCTGACCAGGGACGGATCCAGCCACACATTTTAGAAAGGTGGGGGTGTGGGTGGCGGTCGCTTGAAGTAACACCACTCCAAGTAACATGCCTTCTTTTTGTTTTCAGTAGCATAAAATGTCCATCATAGCATAAAGACCAGCTCTTAATATGTTCTCACAGCGGTCAAACTCACCTGTCCTAATTAGTGATTGGAAGTGTTTTGAGCAAAAAAATGGGGGGGGGCTGCTGACACGGGCTTGGAGGGGGGCCATCCCCCATATACCGCACCCCTGCCCCTCTCTGGATCCGCCACTGATCCTGACACGGCAGAGCACATCTGTCATCCACAGGGCTTTTCTTGTGGTCTCTCTTTTACCAAGATGGCGCGTTGAGCTAGTTGACGTTAACGTTAAAAAAAAAGGGGGGGGGGGGGTTCGAGGCTGAAACTACTAGCCCGAGAATCGCTCAGGGAAGACGCGGAGCCAAACCAGGAACATTGTTTAAGCCACGGCCGCAACAACTGCCCATTGCCAGAGTCTGCCGCGTGCCACGAGCGCACCCACGATCGTCGTCTTCCTCTTCTGCCTCCGACCGGCACGCTCGGGGTCCGCGCTTCATCGGAATTTCATTGCGGTTCTGATGAAGCTCGGACCTCGACGTAAATAAAACTGCTTCGCACGCGCGTCGCTTTGAGTTTTCTGCATATATATCAGTGGTCCACGTGACTTTCCGCCCATCTTCGATCATTCGGGAGGTTTCCCTAAACACGTAGAGAGAGAAAGAACGAAGGAGGGCTGCAGTGACGTTCGCGCGACGAAAGTTGACAGGGTGCACATGCGCACGTTGCGTGGGTTTACACTGATGGCGAATTCCACTCGTCGAGCGGGAGCAAGTTTTCTTGCTCCAAAGCTGACAATCCGCGTTTTGCTGGTAGATTCGGAGCAAGTTCGCATTTTCCACTGGTAGATTCGGAGCAATCCATTCCGCGACGGAGCGTTCCACGTGCTCTGTCGCTCAGAGCCGGATTTCGCCGGAACTCCGAGAATGCGTTGCCGTCATTTCCGGTACAGTCGGGCAGCTGGGTTGCCCTCGGCGTTTTTTTAGGTGGTCTAGCAACCCTGTGATTTTGTTTACATTTCTAAAATTGTAAAGTGGTCGCCCTGCTTTCCGCGAGACTGCGTGGTCGAAATGCGTGCTTTGCACTGGCGACACAGTTGTCATTGAAACGTAGAGAGCAGAAAAGAAAATCGTTTCCGGCACCGGTTTAGTGACGCATGCGTAAAGAAAAAAAAACTTCCGCAGAGACCTCACGCGGGGCATTCACGTGTTCCACTCGCAGATCTCGTTTGGCACACCCCGAGTGCTCGCTCCAAGATTTCGGCGGCCAGTGGAATTCGCCATGAGAGTATAGCTTTCAGTGTGTTAGAAACAGAAAGAAATAAAGAAAAAAAATTAGGGGCCCTTAAGCTTCTTTTTATTTAAGAGTTGAACGCGATAGCGATATCCTGCCCCTAGTGCGTGTTTCAAGAACCAACAATGCATACTTTTCATTGTGCGATGTTACTTGAGAAGTTGAAATTGTGGAATTAAGTGTGATTGTTAAAGTTGAAAGCAGCTTGTGTGAGTAAATCTTTCACATGTGGCTGCATTCCGTGTAATGGGTAGCATGCTTTAAGCCGCGAACAATTATGCACGTGAAATGTTTTCGAACTTGCTATGCACCCACTGTACGTAGTCCTTAGGGAAAACGTACAGTAACATCTGTGTCTTTAGTAACGGGTGGCCGGCTACAAACCACGAAAGTCTTTATGATAATCACATGTTCTGACATCCGATGGCAATGAACGCTCATACCACGCAATAATACCGTGACATCACAAGTTGTATTGTGAAGCCTGTGTTTATAAAGCGTGAAAGTTAGCATGATCATATATGGTAGCGCCGACAAAGGACACGGACAAGAGAAGGCCCATTCAAGACAACACAGCGCTTATTTTCAACAACGTTGTTGAAAATTAGCGCTGCGTTGTCTTGAATGGGCCTTCTCTTGTCCGTGTCCTTTGTCTGCGCTACAATATATGGTCATTCTACCATACCAACAAGCCCAAATCACCACCCTCAGTGAAAGTTATTTTGAATGCATTTCCAAATAGATTAAGTTATTTTCAACTACATTTCCAAGCAGACGCGTGGCTATAACATACTAAACCTTCTTGCCATGTTCTGACGCCCACGATGGCAATGAATGCTTGTACCACGCAATAATACCATGACATCACATGTTGTACTGTGAAACCTGTATAAAGGACGCACGTGTTTTAAAGCATGAAGGTTATTTTCACTGCATTTACAAATTGATTAAGTTATTCTCAACTACGTTTCCAAGCAGACGCGAGGCTGTGTGGTAGAAGACCTGCTTGCCACGGCTCGAATTCGATACTCACACGGAAACTTTTATTAGCACTTGATTTACACCTTTCTAGATTTTTCGGTCATGGACATGATGGTGATTTTTCGCTCACAACCAACGCTGCCGTCACAAAAATTTCTGCGATACGAGCTCTTTACGCCATCGCGTTAAAATGTGCGCAGTCTCTTTTTTTTTTTTGCGGAAGTCAATTATAATGGGAAAATGTCAATGAATTCAATACTTCCGGATAAATGCAGAGACGGCAATCGTCAACGCGCGCTGCAGCTGCGAGCCCACATGTGCTTCACGAAGTCACCGCTTCGCGCGCCAGCCTCTGCAACACAAAGCCCGCATCGTTTTCTGCCTGCCTGGCATCCATTTTGTCCGCGGCTGAGACGGAAGGAAACTAAAAGTGCCCAACTTGTGAGAGGAGGCAAGGTGCTGGTACACAAAGCTCGAGGAAACCTCTTCGGAGTTTTCCTGCTGCGACCACCGTTGTACGACTGGATGAACCACTCCGATTCACTTGCGCGAGTGCGCGATCTGCCAAGTGATTGGTCTCTGTTACTGCTTCACACCGGCACACATGTACAGAGAACTTCATTGAAAAACGTCCCGAAAAACGACGTCCTACAGGGCAGCGTCACGGGCCACTGGTACAAAACTTGTAATAACGCATAATTTGATTTGTACAATAACATCAACCGAGATTTCATTCGTCCATATAGTTGCATTGTCGTATACGGCGCCATGCTTTTACTAAATTGTTTTTAAGCCCTATTATTATAGGTACTGTATGCAGCGATACAGTTCGGATATCTCCAGAATGTCCAGATAGAGAGCGCTTAAATCTTTACAGCACGGTGGTCAGCCCAGGTAACCAACTTTTCATCGCTTTTTTTCCCCCTCTTGAAACACGCGAGTCCCGCATGTCGGATTTTAAAATGGCACATATTTGAAAGCTTTCGGCAATCTGAGAGAAATGACGCTATTTCATTCAGGCTTCAATGTGACGTGTTAGGTTTCCTTTCTTCCGGTTGTCGTCGTCCTCAAGGCGCGTTAATTAGACGGTGGACACGGGATATCTTTATATAGATATATAAGTATGCGCTGTTAGTGATGATAGTGCAGGAGAGCAGGTCGTGACTATCGTGGAATAAGTTGATTGCTTGATTGATTTGAATGATATGTGGGGCCTACAACATTTCCGCCTCCATCGAAAATGCAGCCACCGCAGCCGGGATGAATCGTGGAACAAGTTGTAAGCGTTTAAAGACACGCCGACAACGTCTAACAAAAACACGAACACAAACTATATTGCATAAAAGTTACACGATCACACAGATACAGAGAGACGAAACTTCTGTCCTTTGCGTTCACTTTTCACGTAGCCTCTGTCTGGGTTCACTGTTTGGCGCGATTCTCTCATCTCATACACTGTCTGCTGAATGTCTCATCGCACCACATATCGGCATCTTCCCTCCGGAGTCGAAGAATCGCGGCGCCGGCACCAAGCACGGTTGTATACCGTCGCGGTAACAGGATAGCCGAACGTGGGTCCGCGCCTGCCCGAGATACCACAATTCCGCCTTCCTTTCAGCGTTCGTTCTTTCTTGCCAGCGCGCTTTCGCTATGTACCCCCCTCAAAGTGCGAAACAGATATATGTAAAGAAAAAAACAAGCCTGTTGTATGAGTTGCTAACGCTAAAGACTAGCTATAAAAATATAAACTGTACTTTCACTGCATGACAATGACCATGTGTACCATAACTGAATGGAGTTCATATCTTTAGAACTAAAATTGCCATTTTTTGTTTCTTGCGAGAAAATAATTTTCTGCGAGAGATTTCACCATTTTTTTTCAATAAATATCTGTTCACCACCGAAAATGGTGTTCTGTGCATGAAAAAGTTAAACACCAACGTATAAAAGAACTAGGCATTCGTCTACAAAAACAAAGATAGAAATAAAGAAACATTAATCAAGATGCGTCAAGTTAAAAAAACGTATTGACTAAAATAAATCAAATTATTAGCTAGAAATGGAAACCAAAATCACTGAACCCTATTTATAATTCAGAATTATGTTCGTATGTGCAGTTAAGTGCAAACATAAACACTATTCAGAGACGCCTCGATTGAAAGGTGCAATGTATCACACACAATAAAGCTGTTGCGTTGCAACTATTCATGCTTCAACCAATTGTGACGTCGACATGATTGCGACCACCGGAAAGCAGCACATATGAACGAAAAGATACATGAATGCGGCCCATGCCTGTGAAAAGCAGTGTGAATGTGCTAAATGCCAAACCATCAGAGAGTATTAGTGCCAGCTACCCCAGCTGCCCGACGCATGCTCTTGCGTACCTTTGTATCATTCTTCATGGGTGCAGCTGCAGAGTACAAAGGAACGCAAGAGCATCAGTAAACGGGTGGCTGGCGTTCCCGACAATAAAACTCCCAAGCTTCGGCACGCACAGAATGACATCTGCATTACGCCACCAGCAGAGCGCGCAGCGAGCGCTCCCGAGAAGCGGCAAGTACACTGACACGGAAGATAGTAGCTTGCGATGAGAAATGCGAAAACAGGGGGCGGGTGCTGACGTTTCGACAAGCAGGCTTGTCTTTTTGACGGCTTCAATTTAAGCCCCTGTTCTCGAATTTCTCATTTCTCCCTGATTGACAACCACCACCGGCGGAACTCGGACAGTTCTCAATTCCAGAGGCCTCTCGCGTTTAAAGAATTTCGCACAAGTTTGCATCACATTGTCGCACGTAGAACGAATAGTAAGCCGCTCATGCGACAAAGGTAAACGAAACTTTCCGCAAATTTCCTTCTATGCGTGGAAACACCGACTTCTTAGCATTTCGTCTTAAAGCCCTGGGCACACATGTTGCAAGCGAGACCGGATTTTATTACGATTCTTTGGCCTTTGGCCGCCTGTCACCACTCACGACCTGTCCCCAGTCCGTGCACCGTCGTTGACAGGAGCAGTCACTCGGTATAGCAACACCTAATCGAATTAAGTAATCATTGTATGAGAAACGATCCCTCGCTGATTTCGGAAGCCCATACATATATCTTCGGAACAACGTCTCTCGCAGCGCGCCACGCGACCACGCCTCGATTTCGGCACCATTTCAGGTTGTTTAGCATGGGCATCACCTTCTCAATGTCAAGCCTAAGAATCGTGAAGGGCTGCACGTACGCCGCGTCACGTTCCCACAAAGAACGTTCATTGAGAAGCGCGCGCCGCCGCGCACCACCGAAATCCGACGCGGACGAGCGCTGACGCGAAGCACGTGAGGTGTACCGAAAGCGCTCATCGGACGACCGTGCGCGCCAGCGGAAGGACGGCGGCGACTCGCAGTATCGAATCTCGCGTCGTCGCTCAAACGCGGGCTGCTGTGAGAACACGATCCCATCGGACGGTTACGCGAGCCCCGACCGCCGCCGAGCACGCTCGCCGCAAAAGCTGCCCGACACCGGCTCCCGTAAATCAAAGGCCGGGCCGCCAAGCTGTCGGCGCGCCACTATGGCACACGCAGGCTGCGGGTTTCCCCTTTCAATGCACGCATATCGGCGGGACGGCGTCAGAGTGCGAAAGCCGCGTTCAATACGCTCGGCCACCCGAGTACCGTTCAGTCTACCCGCCCGATCGCCCACACGCAAGCGCGCGAGAAGCTTCGAAACCATATCTTCCCACCGCCTTGCGTAAGCAATGACGTTTCTAAGGCCTTGGTCGCACGGCCACGAGATCCTGAGCCTTGAGAGAGCAGGCCGCGAGACGACGAAATGAAAAAGGTTAATCTACTTATTCGACTCTTCTCGACAGTTTCATTTTATCAGGAAAGGGCCGAACGCACGACGCCCACGTAGTCGGCGGGAGAAATATGAAAAGGAAAGGCAGGGAGGCCAACCAGGTGGAACCCCGACTGCTACCCTACACGGGGGAGGGGGAAGTGGGAGGAAAAGAATATAGACAGAAGGAGGAAATCGACAAGCAGACCTGAAAGCGCGGAAATGCATGGTGTTGCGCTTTATTAGCTACCGTGTTTAGAGCACGTGAATAGTGTCCTGTCATCATAATCATCATCATCAATAGTACACCCACTGCAGGGCAAAGACTTTATCTATGTTCCGCCAATAAACCCGGTCCTGGAATTACTGCGGCCGCGTTTACCCGCAAATGTCTTAATTTCATTTGCCCACCTATACCTTTCGGTCTCCCCCTCGAGCGTTCGTCTTGGCTTGCAATCCAGTCTGTTGCATTTAATGACCAGCGGTTACCTTGCCGCGCTACACGCCATCCCGATGCCATTTCTTCTTCATTTCGACTAGGATTTCGACTGACTTACCCTGCTCTCTTTTTGTGCCGTCAAGTTACACATACTTCCACTTACACTGCTAGCTACTTTTTCCTCAATTTTATTTGAACCCTCTTTGTAAGCATCCGATACTGCTCCGTAGGTACACCGGTAAGATGCAGCTGTTATGTTTACTTTCCTTATGAGTGAAAGTGGTAAACTACGATTCATTGTCTGAGAATGCCTGTCAAATGCGCTCCACCCCATTTTTATTCTTGTAATTACATCTGTCTCATGGCTAGCCTCGTAGGTGACTACCTGTCCTAAGTAGACGTATTCATTTGCCCCCGCCAGCACTCTACCTGTCGCAAATCGCTGTTTTCTCCCGAGGCTGTTTTACATTACCTCACTTTTGTGCAACTTAATTTCCAGACGTTGCTTTCCTTGTACAAATAAGTTATAATGATGCAATTCGTTCACCGAGTTATTACAGTCATATTTACGCGACATTTCCAGCCAAAGTGAAGTAGCGCAGCGTTCCTTACACATCCCTCTGAATATGGGTCAGCATACGCATGTACGCGGAAACTGGCGCCAGTTATTACTTTTTTTCGTAACAAATGCTACAGCTGGCCTTCGAATATACGATTATTGCGTTCTACCTGCCCCTCACAGAAGTCGCCTCGGCACGCGTTGCGACGTCATTAATGACTTCGCCAATGGCGTCAATATCGCATCCATGCAGTTGTTTCCTTCCTCCATGCATCCATGAGAGCTGGGAGCGGAGCTCGGAAGACTGTGTAGCTATTCTACTCGCCATAGGCGTGCGCAAGTGCGGAGGGGGGAACGGAGGGGGGCGATGTCAGTCCTCTATATGGACATAATAGGGAGGGGGCGCTGACACTTAAGAGGGGGGGTCGCAAAGTCAGCCTCATACATTGACGTAATAGGACGGGGGCGGCGATGCGACGAACTTTCGCACCTGCCCCCTTAAATTAAGGGTGACCCTGTGCACGCCTATGCTATACTCGTTAGCGTTTCCTAAAACGATGACTAGAGGAAGTAACTCCACATTGCCTCGCCAGAACAAGGGTGCAGGCTATAACGAATCATTCGTGCGTACACATTGAAGTTTGCTTCATACGCTATGGACCAATACTACAGCAAAGCTGTACATGACAAGAATCTTGGAACTTCTTCGACTTAGTCGACAGACAACCGTTCTATAAATTGAAGATTTATTGATCGATAATGTGGGGTTTAACGTCCCAAAACCATCGCATGACTATGAGCGACGCCGTAGTAGAGGGCTGCGGAAATTTTGACCACCTGGGGTTCTTTAACATGCACACAAATCTGAGCACACGGGCCTCTCCATCGAAAATGCAGCCGCTGTATCAGCGATTCGATCCCGTGACCTGCGGGTCAGCAGCTGAGTATCTTAGCCACTAGACCCCAACACAAAATTTTGAGAGAGAAATAGTTTACACATATTGAAGTTACGCAGGCAAAACACAGCCCACCCAATATGCGTTTCAATAAATAGAAGCACAAAAATAATTGTGAAGATTACACCATAGATGATGAGGCGTTCGTGAATAATGCGAAGCACGTAGCGTTCGCCGAATGCGTTTCACGGAGAAGATTACGGTTGCAGAAGATGCGGTTAACGGGAAACACTAAGACGCCGGCAGCGACGTCATATAGTATACTTTTGTAGGTAAAAGAGCAACCAGCCTAGCAACTGATTTCATTTGTGTTGTGACTATAGCGTTATGGGAAGGCCATGCAGATATAGTATACTACCAATAGAGGCAGCGGTTGAACAGTGTGAAATTAACTACTTAGCTGTCGATCACTCCATGTAGTGATCAAGTCGCATTGGTCTGTCGGATCGAGGTAACAGTAAAATATCGCTAGTTAACAATCACCTTCCCAGGCTGGCTTGAAGGTTACAATTGTTTTTTTTAATTTACTGTTTTTGTTCATTAGGTAAGGTTTCTTGCTATAGAGAGAATCATAAAGGAAATCATTCGTTAAGATATGCTATTGTCGCTTATACCCATGTATTGGCTACCTTCGTAGGTACACATTACCGCGGGTATACACTTACTCAGCCCATGAAGAGTATATACGTGTATCACCATTTTCTTTCGGCCCTCAAGGTAGACAGGTAATGGAAGTTATAATCAAGCTCACCTCGAAGTATGTAGTAATGCATCAACGTGCTTCTAATCCCACCAACGTTAACATGTGTCACACAAGAAGGAAGGAAGCGGAGAAATTCATACAGGAATGCGACGTTTTTCTAGAGGACGTAGACCACCTAATCAGCTCAAGTTTTCGGAGTTACGATAATAGCACAATAAAAGCAAAAAATAAAGGAAGAAGACAACATCGAGGTAAACGGGAATCGCGCTCCCGGGCGTATGAGTGCGCGCGCATTCTGCACGTGCTTTACGTGCGGACGACACGCGTTCTTTGGACGGCAGCCGCCGACGGTGACGAATGACGATAACGAGTTGAGTCACATACGGACACGACCTAAGCCTAGCCGCGACCCAAACCCAAAACTATAGTGGCAAGCAGAGGCAACGAGCAGACGACAGGATGCCACACGCAGAAGTGGAATAATATATGGGCGTGCATTCAGACCAATTCACTCGAGGGCTTTCGCATGCAAAATCAGAAACCGTTCCCCTGCTTCAATTTCTCATATTCTTTCTTCTCGCGTCTCGTCGACCATAGATCATTCCTCTTAAGCTGTCGCTCGGTGTGGCGACTGCATACACGGGTGAGGGTGCGCGCACGAACGATCGATCTCGCCACTCCATGCAGTATCGGAGGAGAGCAGCCGTGGTTACGCGATTAAGCAAACGAGGCACAAAAGCAATCGACGCGCCGCTTCTCACTTACGAAAGTCGATCACCTGAGCGCACGCACGTGCATACTAAAAAAAAGGTGATCAACCATGCCAATCTATAACCCGCGTCCAGGTGGAAAGCGCTACCTGGTACGAAATCTGGACGAGCAGAATAGACTTGTATGTTGTGAGCACCCCCCCCCCCCACCCCCGCCACGTGCAGTCTCGATCGCCAACCCCACTAACCTTCGAAGTCTACAATTGCCGATTAATGCTCACATTAACTCGCGAAGTTTTCTGACTCAAGAAGAATAGGCATGTTCGAGACCAATAAATTTTGAATATCGAATCAAATGTCTAATAATTTATCAGTTATAATCACAGCGACCCCAAAAAATATGAAGATGTAACATGGAATCCGTCAGATTAAAAACATGTCGTTAGATCGCGTGATGCACGCGTGTAAGACCGTTCACATTACTGCACCACCGAGTCACCTGAGGTCCTTGTAAATGTAGTTCAATAATTGTTGGAGCACGAGAATGACAGTATTGAAATTAGGGGGCCGGATCATTGCACCACGCAAAGTTGCGCTCACTAAAGGTGCCATGTAACTGCGACACTCTATACTGCACTGCATAAGTCGGAAGCAAATGTATTGACCAAACAGGGAGGTAATTAATTGGCCCGAATCAAGACAATAAAAGTATGCGCTACCTTAAGGCAAAGCCTTCTCCTTCAATGAGAGCAACTTTCTTTGGGCAGATGAAGCTTCCAGGAATAACGTGGTCGCATGCAGCATTCGCGGGACCGGGTCGATTGCTGAAGCATGCATGGGAGAGGCCCTTGTCCTACAGTGAGCGTATAGTCAGACGGATGATGATGATGACTTATTTTACGATGTATAATAGTTGGCTGCTGACCCACGCGTTCGCCGGCAACAATGAGTCTATTATCAAGATCTGGGTTATTCCTGAAGCAAAACAATATAAAACAACTTGTTGTGAATGTGTTCTCAATTTTAATCGCACGTAAAGGAAGTATTAGATGATTTAATTCCAGGGGTCTGTAGCAGTCCGCCACGGTGTAACAGTGGCTATAGAGGTTTCTCGGCTGCTGACCCGAAAGCTACAATTCAACTATAGTGTTTGTGATGGCTAAACAATATTTTCCTTATTTTCTGGACTATTGCGATTAATAACGCTTTGTTCAGGTAATCTACCGAGATGGCATGGATCTAAAGCATATTTCCTCGAAAGGTGCCCCACGGGTCAGCACGAGTTGAAAACAAAAATTATGTATTTCACCATCGGCGTCCAGATCTGTCTCGTGCACCGCGGAGATCAGCGTTGGTGCGTTTCTCGAATTCCGACACCGAATCAAATCTTCTTAAGGAATAAACCATACGGAAGATATTCAGAGAGAATGAGAAAGAGATGTTTATTATGAAAGAAAAGCTGAGAGCTCGGCCTGCTGTGAAGCATAGGAAATGCGTTCTTTCAAATAAACGCGTTAGGCGACAAACTGTTTGCCCCCCCCCCCCCGCTCTCACATTTACCGTCTTCACTGTCCCGGCCCTAGTGGGCCTAAATTTCGTCACCACAGCCCACCAGGTGAGATGCGCTTGAGATGCCTTCTCTATTAGAACGTAAATCAAATATTATAAGCCTCATCAAAACTAGTATAAGCAAAAAATATTGATTTCTTTTGGGGATATAAATGATCTCCCCCCCCCCCTCTTCTTTTTTTATACGTACTCACTTCTACGCTGACACAACGAGAAAAGTGTCCCTGTGTGGGTTTTTTTTTTCTCCCTTAATACGATAATCGCCACAAAGAAAGAAGTAAATATAGCAGAATAAGTCTTCGCGGTGTTGAGTTCGAACCCGGTCATCCACGCTCTGAAAACGTGTATAATAAACACGCGGTTAGTCATCTATAGGCTTGTAAAACTTGCGTATATTGGAACCGTATGAATAGTTATAGCGCGAGAACAGAACGACGACACAGAGACAAGAAAAACGCGAAGGACACGAGCACACGAGCACTATATAGTTATAGCGCTCGTGTCCATCGTGTCCTTTTTGTCTCTGTGTCGTCGTTCTGTTCTCGCGCTATAACTATCGTCATGCCATACCAACTAGCCCAAGCTGCCACACTTCTATGAATGCGTTGTACCATCGGTACAAAGAAAAAAAAATGAGAATGATCACCAGCAAATCTACATGTGACATCATTCTACAGTTTTCTTTTTTCTTTCTTTCTTTCTCTCTCTCTCTCTCTCTCTCTCTCTGTACTACATTCCTCATCACCCACCCGAGTTAATGCATCCCACACCGGGCGAGTCGGCGCACGTATTCTGGGAGCGAAGCAGAACATGATGGAGAGGAAGCCGAGCATGTGCCGGTTTACGGTGATGACGATACTCTTTGCTCTCACTACCCGCAGCGCAACGGAAAGCAGCTCCGCTGTTTCCTCGTGGTTTTTCGGAGACCCGCACGGCAACATGGCATCGACGTACGCGTTGTTTTCAACGTAACAGTGTTATAAATACCGATAATAGATCATTCGGAGGCGCTGGGCGTTGTTGGTTATCGTCGAAAAAAAAAAAAACGGGGAGCAAGGAGAGGTGCATGAATGGATCTACGAAGAAAACAGGTTAAAGGGTGAGAAGAGCCGCACCCGAATGCAATTAAATGAAGCGGGCGCAGTGCCAGCTGTGCGGCTGCAAACGATGCCAAGTCATGCGAATCGAAAGAAAGAAGTAAGAGAATTCGCTTTCGATAAAAAGAGACCTCTCCAATAAACATTTCAAGGCGATAAAAGGAAAAAAATGGGCATAATATAGGCGCAAAGTATAGAAATAGTAATCTGCATGTACCATGTGTAAAAATCAGTGCTTCACGAAAAGAAAAACGCGAGTATACGCGTAGATAAACCCCTCGGGACGACCCCTTTTGGGATTCAATTTGGGTAACATTGCGTAATTGCACCAGCTCCTGTGATCTTTTAGCAGAGAGTGAGTAAGTCAAAAGAGACCGGCACACACACACTGGCACCTGACAGCCCATCACGCGTTGTTTTGAGATAAGTTGCTTTTACAGCGGTGACACATCATTATACCAGTGGGCACGACAGAGTCACCCCGTGTAAAGACTGGTGTTCCTCAACTTCAATCCCATATGCAAGTACACCCACGACGACAGATACGTTTTTAGCGCGTCGCAAGCCACCCCGCACCTTCAATCGCACAGGAGAAAATGTTCGCTAAGAAAACGGCACGGTCACACTGGTCTCGACACGGCTGCCAGGTTTTACCGTGGCACCACGCGCTCACCCTAAAGGGGGCAAGCACTCGAGGTTATGAACACGATCGTGGCGAGATATAAGGAGTGCCTCAACCGCACTTCCTGAATCAAGCACCGGCCGCTCCACACCGCGGCCCTCATTAATCATCGACAAGCAAGTCCTCCAAGGCCACGTCGAACACTCGACAGACGTCGCGGAACGTGTTCGGAACGCGGCGAAACGGCCCGCCTGTATAGCTGCTTCCGCCTCCGCGAGGGCAATCCCCCTCGAGCCCACAGACAGCGGCACCGCACGGAGACCTCCGCCACCCGTAGACGCAATCGTGACAGGGAACGCCCGCCAAGCGCTCTCCGTCCGTATAGACACGTGTGCACTGCTCACAATTGGGGACGGCGCGAAAGAAGCAACTCGGGCAAGAAGCACGCGCTCTCAGGGAACCTTGAGCTTTCCTTATAAACTGCACGGGCGTCCTCACGAGTGACGACAGAGGGCGGCAATGCGCTTGAGACTGTGCAGCGACCGCAATAGCCGCGCGCGTGCACGAATTCATTTGCAACGACCGACGGCGTCGTTCGCAAGAACGGGAATATTTCGATTCGTGCATCATTCACCCTCTCGTAGAAAAGCCTTCGCGCAAATGGAAGCACATAGAACCGTGTGAATTGGCAAGAGAGGAAGCAACAAAAAAAAAGAAATTTAACACGTTTCGTGCGATAACTTCCAGTGGTGCAGTTTTTTTTTTTTGACCCGCTGGTGCGTTTCATTTGAACTAAGAAATGTATTAAAGCAAGCGACTTTTTGATAAGGAAGGCGGCTGTCTCACTCACTCACTCACTCACTCACTCACTCACTATCTCACACACACACACACAGAGTGAGAGAGAGAGAACCATTCTCAACCAACTACGGGGGATTAGCCATGAAGTAGTTGTGAATAATAATAAAAAGAAAAAAATTAAATGATAAACTTCCTAGAAAGGTAGTTTGTAAACAAACGCAAATATTAAAGTTGTGCTTTCGGTTTCTGTACAGAATGTTGACAATAAAAGAGTTCCATTCCTTTTTCAACTGAGCTTTTTCAAGTCAGTCCATCCTTGTTTTTTTCGTCAAATCTGTGTTTGTCTAAACATGAGGGATGGGGCAGCAACTGGCTCCGGAAGAGGCAAAGTGTTCGACAACTTATTTATATATATATATATGCCCATACAAGGCAGATCGCAATTAAATAGAGAACAGCGAACAGTTGCACAGAACTTCGCTTGAGCCAACGTTTTGGACTACGAGACTGTTCTCTAGGCATGATTCTGCACACAAAATATGGGCAGCACAGAGAAAATATGGTTGGTTTGTGAAGGGAAAGATATGTCCCACGCATCGATTTATACAGGTAAAAGCTTGATGACGAAAAGCGAATGTAACGTAAATTTCGGACAACCTCACGACACGCGCAACCCGCCGCCGGTCAAATCACCGATCCAACGCCCGGAGTACTCCCCCAAGAACGGATGCTAACAATGAACTTCATATAGAATTGAGTCTTCCAGCTATAGCAAGAATAATTTATACTGTTTCTATGTAACTTACTTTTTAGACAAATGAGCACGTTTTCCTCTGGTTCATTTGCTTCCTAAGCGCCATGATCAACCCTTCAACCTAAGATAGTTCAAAGATTTAACGCTGTAGCTCGATGTGGAAAGCAACTGCGTCTCATCTGAACTGAAATTACATGTAGGTGCCCCGACGACGCATCGTTATATACGTTAACGCGGGGAGACGGATTCGGGAGTAATAGAAGAGCAGCGCAAACGTGCGTGAACGCACGTAGATTAACATATGCTATAAGGTTGACGTTCGCCAAGACCATCTCTGTATACCGAAGCGGAATCATTCGCATATCGTTGCCTCGCAAGACGTTTCTTCCCATGCGCGTTTGCGGGGCTCTCACGGCCTAGGCAAAACTATGAATTGTGTAAGTGATGTCAGGACTGCAGTCCTAACGGAAGCCCAGTAGAGAAAGCCTCGCATAAGCCGCATACTTGCGATGCAGGTGCAGCACTTCCAGCGTGAGCCACAGTGCCGAGACATGAGGTCATACTGCCCAGAGCAACGCCAGTATTCGGCGACTGTACACACCGCGCAGGGATGAACTGGGAACGCGCTCGAAAGAACGACGCAAGACGATGACCGTCCGAGGGCAAAAAATATATAAAAGAGGCTGCAACTAGCGCCGTTTCGGCTCTAATTATGCACGGGCGGCCGGAACGACCTTCTCCTTCCCCGACTCTAATTGCCTCTTCGCAGACCAAACAACGGCGCTACGTTCACGGACGCGTAGGATGGCTTGGGCGCGGCTCGCCGTTACGCAATGCACACCAAGGAGAAACACACGGAGGGGAGAGATAAAAAGGCGGCGAAACGTCACGGCGTCGTGTTTACGGTTGGGAATAAGTTAGCGGCGATTAGGTTTTAGTTTTCCAACGGCGCCCCCCCCCCCCTAAGCGTCACCTGAAAACTGTGCGTTGCCTTTTTTTTTACTTTTTTTGTTAATATGGATAAAGAAGAATACGAGAATTAACCGACGCGGAAGTGACCACACAGACACTCTACACAGTAATAAGTCAAGCAAAAGACACTTGAGCTCCCAACCGTCGACTGTAATTATACGCCTTCAATGACAAAAAAAAATTTCCTATGATTGCTTTTTATATATTTTTTTCTTTCCTTTTTTATGCTCCTGCGCACATGGCCATCGGTTCTCGGGAAATTAAATTCAGTCGCAACTTCTTGGTTCCGCGCCCGGGATGTAGATTCTGTAATCTCATGTGCATCGCGAATCGGCGGTATTACACTTAATCTGTCAAGCATTTTCAATCACTTGACTCGCCTCAATTCACGCGGCTTTCAACGTTTGTTGGAAAGGAGCCCTTAATTTGTCTCGCTAATCGAAGATGACATCTACAACTGTCATGCGCCTTTACTTTCTCAATATTAGAAGGCTTCTGGTGCACAGTTCTCCATACAGCATCTTGCATACATACATACATACATACATACATACATACATACATACATACATACATACATACATACATACATACATACATACATACATACATACATACATACATACATACATACATGAAACTTACATACACCAATAGACATGACCAGATCGTTCACGTACCATGACAGTGCTATCTTGCAGTTCTTTGTTATTGTTTTCCAGTTGTAACAACGATTCTGTTAAACGCGGCAGCCGCGTTTCGATGGAGGTAAAATTCTAGATACACGAGTACTGTGATGTGAGTGCACCTTAACTAACACCAGATGGTCCAAATTTCCGGAACCCTCCCCGGACGGTCTCATAATCATATCGCCGTAATGGAACCTAAAACAGCAGTTATTATTACGTTAGCGTAAGCAAGGACGCAGCAAACGGCGTCCCTCGTGAGCTGCATGCCGTCCGGCGAAAACCTAACAAGCGACGCAGCTCAACGGCGCCCCGGGCAAGCGATTGCAGCGTGGGGACATATATAGGACGGCATGACGCCATACTACCAACAGTTGCATGCTCCAATATGCCTAAAAAGAAAAAGGGGGGGGGGGGCAAGACAGGAGGAGTTGCACAGAAACGCGAGGTCGGCTTGTAATGAAAGACTACGAATGTGCGTGCATGACATATGCTCCCAAGGATGACGGCCACAAAACAGCTGCGCGGCTCCATGGAGACAAAATAATAATAACGCCCAGAAGGTTAACGAATCCAAGGAACAGACTCGTTCGACGTTTGCCCCGCGCGCTGTCCGAGGCGAGGAAGCTTGCGAATCCCCGCGGCGTGTTAGTAATTCTTACATCGTATTCTCTCTCTCTCTCTCTTTACTTCGGCTCGTATTTCACGCATGAATGCTTCCAGGCCGTGTCGCAAATGCGAGTCGCCTTGCGCGGCTGACCAAGCAAAAATTAAAAAAAAATGCCGCCGCGATCTTTCTCGATTTCGTTACGGTCCTGCCTTCGTTGGGTTGACGAGACGTGGCTGCGGGCGAACTTTCCAAGGACATCGTTTGTGGGCGTCGGGACTGCAGCCGGCGGTGAAAAAGACCGACCTCAAGCAATGTTCGGTGTAGGGAATTCTGATACCTAGCGAGGAGCGACGCGTTAATTTTGCGTGACACGTAGTTATTTTAACAAAGTGCTTGATTGGGCTGGTTGGTGCTGCATCATATACACAAAGAAAGGGCTTAACAGCGCAAACGACAGGAGAGCATACAAGAGACGAGAAGCGATCGAGCGCTGAACTAACAACCAGTGTTTATTGCTACCAGCCCCACTATATAGGAAAACAGAATCTGCGCATAACCACGCAACATAAGCAAAATCGCACATACATTCGCCAAACGGCCTACCTTTTCAAGAGCCAGTCATATCAGTGGATTCAGATAACCGATTTCACAGCCGTGAAGAAAAATCGAGGGTACGCTAACACAGAAAGCACCAAGTTGTTGAATGTGGAAGGCTTCGCTAATCTCGCGCTCGCGTTGATTTTCATATCGCCGCATGTTCGCACACTTGGCAAGAATTGGCTGACAACCACACTTTTTACAATGGTCCGCAAGTGGATGGGAGCGGACCCTTTTAGAGAGTAACCGTGCTCCCTCAACCGATCATTTATGCATCGGCCTGTTTGGCCAATGTAGCAGAGCCCACAAGTAAACAATATCTTGTACACAATCGCTATATTGATTGATATGTGGGGTTTAACGTCCCAAAACCATGCACCATATAATTACGAGAGACGCCGTAGTGGAGGGCTTCGGAAATTTCGACCACCTATGGTTCTTTAACGTGCACCAAAATCTGAGCACACGGGCCTACAAAATTTCCGCCTCCATATAGGAAATGCAGCCGCCTCAACCGGGATTCGATCCCGCAACCTGCGGGTACAGCCGAATACCTTAGCCACTAGACCAGCGCAGCGGGGCTACAATCGCTAAAACACATTCCACATAGCGCGTGTTTTTTAGTGCATGCTTCTTTCTTAGGTCCTTCGCTGTTGACCCTGCGACATAGCCCAGCGAGCTTGTCGCGTGCGCAGAACACAACTCTTACACCTATTTTGCCAGCGACGTTCTTTAGCCTGTAGCTCTTGCTGGCGCATGTATGTGAGATGTTGCTTATGTTGCGTGGTTATGCGTGATTCTGTTTTCCTACACATTACAGTTGGTTTGCAATAAACTTTGGTTGTTAGTTCAGCGCTCTGTTCTTGTCTCTTCTATCCCCTCCTGTCGTTTGCGCTGTTAAGCACTTTCTTCGTCTACCACGCCGTGACCCGCGAACAGCCTGAAAAAAGACCACATAATGTAGGAGTTTGACATCATCGCGCAACAGAAACCCAGAAATCACGATTGTAGTACGTGTCTCCTTTACTCGTAGTCTTCGTTTTTTTTTTTTTACGTTGTGTGCAAATTGTATCATATCGTGAACTGCTAGCTACACACCCGAATCAGTATCCTCATAAGTTGGAAGATATAATTTCTATCACCCTTGCCACCCATCCTCCACCATTTTTAATACTATTATAGGGATTGATAGATGTGGGGTTTAACGTCCCAAAACCACCATATGATCATGAGAGACGCCGTAGTGAAGGGCTCCGGAAATTTCGACCACCTGGGGTTCACCCAAATCTGAGCACACGGGCCTGCAACATTTCCGCCTCCATCGAAAATGCAGCCGCCGCAGCCGGGATTCGATTCCGCGACCTGCGGGTCAGCAGCCGAGTACGTTAGCCACTAGACCACCGCGGCGGGGCGCCGCAGCCATGGCATAAACGTCGGCAAAAAACAAGTGAGGGCACATGCAGTGTTGTTCTTCACTCGTTTGTGTACGCCGC
Source organism: Rhipicephalus annulatus (assembly GCA_013436015.1). Taxonomy (NCBI): domain Eukaryota; kingdom Metazoa; phylum Arthropoda; class Arachnida; order Ixodida; family Ixodidae; genus Rhipicephalus; species Rhipicephalus annulatus. The sequence continues at coordinate 159,788 of WOVY01005549.1, forward strand.
TCTGCAAAGCCAAGACGACCACACAGTTTTGCGCGTAAGCGTGCTATCTAGAACATGGGAGGAATCTAACAGAAGAACGAGAGGGAACCAAACGGGATTGGTCGAAGCTATTTGCACGGCAAAGACGTGAGAATAGGCACTGAATTAGACCAGAACGGGCGGATGCCCCATTTTATCGATATAATTATAGCGAACTATAGTTTACTATAGTAAAATGGCTAGAAAACGGTTTCCGGACGGCGTGGATTGGATTGAAGCGTAAGCGCTTGAGCTCCTTGAGCCCCTAGAATCAAATTAGTTTGTTTTGCGCCCGGCTAACCCCAGTCCCAAGCTGAAAATCACCACCTAATGACTCAATTCTTTGCGACACCACCTAGCGTGCACTCAAGACGTTAACACAAACAAATTGTTAAACTCATCCCACTCTGCAATCTCAAGCGTCAAAAAACAATGCCTTTCAATACTGATGTTGAGCTGTATAAATTCTATATTCACGCATTGGAAGCCTTTTTGGATTCCTTCAGCCCATCCATCAGCTGCTAGCTCCCTCTCATTCTTCCTCTGCATCTCCCCCCCGTTCTAGATAAAACGCTCACGAAGTATCACGAAGTATTTTTATTATCTTAAGCTGCGTACGTAGCCCTGGTTGCGAATGTAACTTTTTTTTAGTCCTATTTATGTTCTCCCTTCCTCATTTTTTTTCATCGTCCTATTTTTTAAATATTTCGTGCTCCATATTCAGCCTTTTTTTTTCTGGAACAATAATGAACAGTCCCGCTGCAGTTTCTCACTATGAGATCCTTGTCTGCACATCCTTAATGAAACAAATCGTATAAAAGAAGCGACAGTCCCTCTCAGCAGTGTTTGCTCGCCTCGACGACCAGCCACTTTCTGAGCAGTCAATCTTGGAATGTCGGAAAGATCGAGCTTCACGCCAGAAAGCAACGAAGGCGCTGATGAAGTTTCTGCGAGCGACCCGCCTCGTTGAACGATTGTGACACTACTGTGTGCGCGTGTGTGTGTGTGTGTTTGTGCTTCTCTTCCTCCCTTTCCCATTTCTTTTTCTTACTTTTCTGTCTCCCCTTACCCCTTCCCCAGTGCAGGGTAGCAAACCGGATATGTTTTCTGGTTAACCTCCCTGCCTTTCCGCATTAAATTTTCTCTCTCTGTATAAAAGAATAATAAACATAAAACTGGATTGAACATTATTTTTCTCCGCCTCTCTCGATAGCCGTCAACCAAGCAACAGCTGTTACGTCGTAAAGCGACGACGCTAGACATTATCTTATGTATAACTAAAATTAGCGTTGCAAAAAATAGAGGTGAGGCCGAAGGTCTCACCTAGACTAATCCGAAGAATATATTCTACACTAATGAAAGAGCACGAAAAAAGCACACCGATTACGCCTCTCCTTACGGATATGCCTATCCTTCGTTTTCCACGGGCAATTCACTATAATGTGTGCAATATCAGGTCTGTTATTTCATTCTGCCGTTCCCTGAAGCGTCTCGCGTATGCTATAAATAAATCAGTAACGTGCGACCCTAAATTATAGAGCGTGAAGGTTATAACCAGAGGTAAGAGTTGTAAAAGAAGACTGGCCTGCATTTCTTAGAAGTGTGTACTATCTACACCCACGGCCTTACCCGGCAAACGACGAAGAAAGAAAGAAAGAAAGAAAGAAAGAAGGAAAGAAAGAAAGAAAGAAAGAAAGATTAAGGCCGCGATTGGTGACCACGCTATAGCCAGCCAGGTACGGCGAGCAGGCGGCTCAGGCGTGAAGATCTAGAGCTGTGACAACGACGCAACTATATAGAGTGCTGTGTGGACACTGAAGCCACGCGTAGGAGTTTCCTGCGTTCAACTGGCGGCACGGCATGAAGCCGGTGCCGCACAGAGGAAGGAAGTGAACGAGGTGCGAGGATCACGTCACGAAACCGGCCGTCGCAAGCCAACGATAGCTCTCCTCCAAGCCATCCCTATATGAGCTATTTTATTTTATTCAAACAATTTTTTTAAAGCGTGCAACACACGTAACCCTGCGCTCTACGGAAGTTCGTCTAATTTCCACGGTTCCCGGTAGGTTTCAATAGACGTGCACTCTTTCAATTTCACCTTCAGTGGTGCAGCATATTGATTACCGGTCATGCCAGCTGCACTTTTATGACCACAATGTTATAAAAAAACGAAAAAAATACTTAGTTCTTTTACTAAGGTATGACTTAATCACATCTTCGTTTTGGCACGTAACGCCCTAAAATTTTTAAGAGCTTTCGCACACGATAATCTATCATGTAGCGATCATTGATTTGTCGCGGTAAGCTGCTGCAGAGCATTGCCCGAGATGAAAGTTTGAGTATACTGGCTACCGGCGTCTGTGAACCTGAGCGGTTCATGCAACTACCTCGGTGATCGCAGTCCGGAGACTACAAGAACCCGAGTTCAGAAATTAAGGGGGCCAAAATTGATCCAGAGACACCCGCTGGCTGTACGCCTCATGGTTTGGCACGCAAAACCTATAAATTAGTCGCTTATAACTGCTTGTCTACCAATTGTTTCCAGATAAGCTTACGTAACCTAGTTAGTTTCTTGCAACCACCTTCGCTGTAACGAACGACTGAAAGAGATCAGCCACGTGCCGAGAACATTCTTGCCATGTTTATCGCGTTAACATCGTTATGCCCGATTCCCTTCTTCTGTGTATGAAAATGTGCTTTCCGCGAACTTCTCTCACGACCTCGCTTGTTTAGGCAGGTGGGGTCGTGAGAGAAGCAATTTTTTTTCGCCGGGTAGCAACATGTCAAGAGTCGCATGCGGCATATACAGCGAAGGACGCGCCATCAGAAATGGACGTACGGCTGCAATGACAACAGCGAGAGGAGGAGGCGGGACGAATCGTGCGCGCACAGGGCAGACGCAAGGTCGGAAAACACGCCACAGCCATACGTGACCAAGGCCAACTAGACGATTAAGATAAATGAATGCGCTTATCTGTATGCGTACTGCCTGTTTCATTCATTTCTATGTCTTTATCATTACTACTTTTGTGTCTGGCTGCAATGCAGTATGCAGAAGAAAGGGTCAAATCTGCCGAGATTGACGCTCTGCTTCTCCTCTATAACAAGCGCTAATCAGAGAGCTGCAGGGACGGGAAGCGCATTAAAACGAGATCGAACGTGCTTCGGGCGCTGGGGCGATGCATGCCGATCAAATCTGCCTTTTATTTCTCGCCCTGATCATTCGCCTATTCGAGGAAGTCCGCTAGTTTTCCGGCAAAGTGATAGGCTAGACACGTAATTCGTCACGTAACGCAGCCTGGCGGCTGCCGTTCCTTTACCCCCCTCTTGCCCCGCCGCGGTGGTTTAGTGGCTAAGGTACTCGGCTGCTGACCCGCAGGTCGCGGGTTCAAATCCCGGCTGCGGCGGCTGCATTTCCGATGGAGGCGGAAATGTCGTAGGCCCGTGTGCTCAGATTTGGGTGCACGTTAAAGAACCCCAGGTGGTCTAAATTTCCGGAGCCCTCCACTACGGCGTCTCTCATAATCATATAGTGGTTTTGGGACGTTAAACTCCACATATCAATCATCAATGAAAACACAACAGCTCCACACAACAGGCGGCCTCGTGCTCAGCCACGACGTCATCACTGAATTACCGCGGAGGATAACACTTGTAACATGCTTTACTAGCAAAAATTGGCAACAACTACTTTACACAGGACAGAGTACTCATAAACGTTACTAGAACGTTGGTACTCATCACAATTGTTCACGCAAAGCGTATAGTCCAAGAAAAAAAAATGGTAGGCCCCAAGTACAATGGGAATTGATGTTATGCGGCACATGCGGTGGAAAAGTGAGTGACGGTTGCTTAATTTGTTTTGTTGAGTGAAAAGTTACGCTAAAAATATGTACAAATGTTCCACACACAGACACATGTTGAACAGTCGCATACAGTTTATATAAGCAGTTGTTTACAGTTGGATACCGACACCAACAGCCGCAAGTATTACCAACTACTAAAGCGGTAAGCTGCTATGTAGCGCTTGTGCTTGCCACGGTGGTACACCACGGGCTAGTGATATACGTAGACCCAACTACAGTGGATGGTGCTTTCAGGCCCAACCAGATGCACGCGATTTTCGAGCGGCAGCGACGAACTTGCCCCGTCGCGTCGCGACGGCTGTAACCACACGTCGGCGACAAAGTACGATTGTTGCTTGATTGAAAACTATCGCGTGCATGCCCATAAATCGCGAATAGAAGTTTGGAAGTTGGTCGCCGACAACATGCCAAATTCATTAATGTATTGTGCGGCATAAGAAAACCACAAAAGCATTTCACGACCTTACGGCCGCGTTCACACTTGGCATCGAAGAGAGTGAAAGCGGCGAAACTCTCCGGAAACTGGCTCATTTCGCCGCCCAAGCAGCCGGAAAACCACGCCGCGCGGTCAGCGCGCGAGAATCGGTTCGAGACCAATTTTCCCGCCACGCGCAACCAGGATCCGGTTTCCGCTTCACTGCTTTGGCTGCGCTAACTAAACCCACGTGATATAACCAGCCGGCCGCAGATTCAGCATGGCGGCAAAGGCGTCGGCGGTGGCTCGCACCGGCTCAAGTCGCAAACTACCCGTGTTGCAGGACGAAGCTTGACGGCCTCTCCGAGGGCGCGTTCATTGAGAGCATGGTTTCGATTACGATCGCCGAGAAACTCTGGAATTAGCGCAGCATGAGCGATTGATTGATTGATTGATGTGTGGGGTTTAACGTCCCAAAACCAACAGCAGCAGCGAGTCGGCATGCTCCAACGAGTCTGCCGGTGGTGCGTTCGCTCGTGTCGTTTCTGCTGGTGTATCTCCCAAAACAAAGTTTGAAAAGATACGAGCTGTTTCTTTTTAGTACTTTGCGTGAATGACTGGAATTCGGTGCGAAATTTAGTTCTCAGAAAGCAGGTGAAATCGAATTAATCCTCGAGGTAGCGGCGGCGGGATGGGACAGAACAAATGTGAACATCTTCGACGCGCGCGGTCGCGGTTTTACGGCCACTCCAGCGTTTTTGTTTTCGCTTCACTTCTCTAGTGTAAATGCGCTTTAAATTAAAGTTCACGATACGCCGCTCAAGCAAGACCCCCCCCTTCCCCCCCCCCACACACAACGTTCCTTCAAGCTTTTCGAGACGCATGTGGGGCGTTTTCTCTCAGCTTGAGCATCATTCAAAGGCAGGTTTTACACACATGGATAGAGGAGAGGGAGGGGGATGTTATCACACGCACTTTGCGATCGACGAATATTGGCCGGCTCGTTTGACCTTTGCTTCAACCGCGTTCGTGGCCCCACTTGCACATTTTTACTCGCGGGTGGAACACACGAAGCGCGACGGGGGGGGACGTTGTAAATTTGGATTTTGTACGGAACACGACAGTCACGACAACAATCCGTCGAGAGTGTCTACGTTACTGCTATCGAAATCAAAAATACACGATCGATCAATTGGTTGACCCGACGAAGACACGTTAGCATTGCCCTATGAAAGCCGTAAGTAACCGACGAGACGCCTGAAGAACAACACAAGGCTTCGGCCATCTTTTCTAACCAACGCTGATTCTGACGGGACGTTCCTCCTCTTTAGCAGTACACTTTCGGCACCTCCCTTCAAATGATTCAGCCAAGAGAGCGGCCCCTGAAGCGACCAGTCGTCACTGTCGCGCGCGACGTTTTGGTGACATTCCTCAGGTATACGACGGGCAAGCCATACCACTCTGTGATGGTTCTGTTATCGTATTAAACTGCACTAAACAAAAATACGCGTGTCTTGAGAAGAGATGTCTCAACCTGTCGAATGCTACTTCCAAGTCGGCCGCAGCGTGATTCGTTCTTCTCCCCCGGCGGTCTGCCAAATGTGAGCACCGAAGCGTCACATGTATTCGCATTGGCTCCTAAGAGCGAAATAAGAGAAATGGATCGAGGGCACCGTTTTCTAGTCAGACGCAACCTAACGAAGCAAGGATATAACAAGATGCACCGTATGACGCCGAACAACTATCTTTCATTCGGCTGATGCCACATCCTCTCCCTCATTTGTTCATCCCATCTCATTCGGACGTCACACTCTTCTTTCCACTTTTCCCTCCCCTCGCAAACCACGAGGACGTCGATCGACACCTGTGCGATTTTCAGTCGCAAGAGCGTTCGCGCTTTTCGGTGATATGCACCCACTGTAATACACTTACTCCGACAGTGAATGATCTGTCACCGAACGACCCCAACGAAAAGCACTGAAAGAAAGGTAACTGCAATCTACACACACTCGGTGCAACAATTAAAATTATCACAACTGTTCCAAATTAAAGAGCGAGAGGGAGAAGAACGCTGATGGGCGACGTATTCAGGTACGCGCCAACTGCAGTAATATGGACATCGAAACACCGCAGGTGTCAAGCGTCTCTAATCTGTGTGATCGACTGCAATAAACGGTGCAAGTCACAGCCGTGTGCGCTAGGGCTACGACAAATACAAATTATATATATATATATATATATATATATATATATATATATATATATATATATATATATATATATATATGTGAACGCGACAATAAATTACGACAGGCAGCGAGGCTATACGAGAAATAGCGCGCGGGATGGGAAGTGGTGGGTGTTACGCTATACTCTGTGTACTCCGGGTTGTTTGATAGGAGACGTCACGCGAACGCTGCTGCGAAAGCAGACCTGCCGCGGTGGCTTTCCACCTCTGGTGCACAGCCTTCATTAGAAGGAGCGAACAAAAGCTGGCGCCTCACGGAGGGCATTCATCCCTGCCTCGTGTAGCCAGGACCGGAAGCTTCCGGGCCAGTGAAGAACCTTTATCTGTACCGAGGTTGGCAGGTGCATGTTGCAGCGAAAAGGCAAATAAAATTGACTGTCAGTTTATAATGGCTGCTTCGCGGAATGGCGGTGGTGCTGGGCGGACGGGGTAGCAAGATGGACAGGCATGGCACTCGTGCGGCAAAGTCCAAAGCTGATCGATCTGTTACGACTAAAGGATGAAGCGATGAGACAGCCGACAGACAAAGCGGTTTGGGGGTTAGCACGTTAACTCTAATGCGATCAGTCTAGATGTCGGCTCTAAAATGGCCGATCATGTTCACCGCGCGTTGTAGTTCAGTCACGCCTTATTCGCTCTTTCCTCCGCTACAACAAGCTCGTGCATGCATTACTGCAATCGCTTATCCGCGAGAAAAAAATAGAACACATAGGCCTAACAAAGATCCTTAGCAAAACTAAGAAACAAAGAAATAACAACAGCAAAACTGACAGCGGTGAGGTCAGGCTATGTAAAGATATATAGCCGTACAAGTCGACTATATATCGGTTGCAGCGATCTCACTACACCGTTCTTCTCAGATGGAAATGTTGCACCAGACAAAAAGATCACCAAGGTTGCCTTGCACTTACAAAGCTTTTATGCAGCTTCTTTAACGTTACAATTTTGCGCCCGTTATGGTTAATCTGTGTGTAGCGTATAGGTGTAGATGCACACGCATACGCTACACTTCGACTCAGATGGCCCCGAAGAAAAGCGTCCCCGAAAGAGCGCCTATGAGACCACTGTATAATGTTGTCCCCTAGAAGATTGCTCTCAGATAAGCAATTATAATCGTTTATCTGGAAATAACCTCGGCTAACTTTATTGCACACTACTCGCTTGTGGATACCCAATCTCAGACCTTCCATGCAATCAGTAGCAGAGGCACGGTGGGCTTATTATGCCTAGTGAGCGATGGTAAAATGACTTTGTTTAGACTACTCGATCGGTGTGATGCCATCGAGCCAAATTCCGCAAGCCCCCCCCCCCCCCACCTTCGGCATCAGATTAATAAATTATAGATTTGAACCGGTGGGACGCTCGCCTAAAATGCGCACCTGACTAACGATGCCCCTTTTATCAACACCACTTATTTACAAATAAATTATCACGCACATTGTCAGTTTGTTAAAACCGTAAGTATGACGTAGGAATTCGAAAGTGACGTCGGTACCTCGTCTTTTTTTCTACAGTGTTCTTGCTTTATCAAGCTTCTCCTCACAGCATGTCTCGCCTATAGGAGGGCAGCCCCCAAGTCCACATCGACATTCATCGGCATTGCCTGTAGGGAGATCTTGTGCTCCCGGTGATAAAGAGTCCCGCGGATGCTACCTCGCAGGTTTATTCTTTTTTTTTCTTTTGTAAACAACTGAAGCTTGCAGCATTTCACAGCCCGCCTGACTCGCAGCTCCAATCGCGACACGTACATTTAAAATTGTGTCTGGCGGCAGCAGCAGGGTGCAATTTACGCACTACGCAATGTGACGACCGCGACACGTCTACTCCAGCGCTAAAGCTTTCCTCAGTCACATGCTGCACTTTCACATCGCCGCTGGTGACGTAGGTGCGCCGTCCGACAACTTTACGGCAACTCGTTCCGCCTGAATGTGCGCGATAGAAGCACATTCGCCCAGCAGCACCCAGTGACTTGGCAGTCAGCCTCCGATGGAGAGCTTCCGCTCGTTCATTTCGACCCAGGCATTGTGGTACGTCAGCGCACTGACGTCCGGTCGCCCCGGCTGTGTACATACTAAACATGAGTGCCAAACCTGTGGGCATTCACAAAGCGGCGTCAGCAACAACGACTGCGGAGGGGCTTACGTCACTTGACCCCGAAATTCCGTTGTTCTATTCCTCCCGCACCCACACGCGAATGGATGAGCCATCATGACTGTGATGCGATAGATGCCAACAAAGTTACAGCCATTCTTTTAGAGAACTTCAGAACACAGACTGATACTACAATGAGCTACACTGGATCTGCAAGCGGCCCAATGATGGCCCGTATTACTCATACACAATCAAACGTTCAGACAAAGCATGCAAAAACCCCTTTAATCAATCTAAAGAGCAAGCTGGGTTAGAAAAGGCTGATCTACCACGTATCATTTGCATGCGGTTAATCAAATAATTGATAAATCTGGCGAATGTGAAACGTCCCTGCATATGGCATTAATAAATTACGAAAAAGGCATTCACCTCAGAAGAAATACCAGCGGTTATGTAGGCGCTGAGTCGGCAAGGCAAACTTTAAAACGTAAGCGAACACCACAGGCCGATATAAACAGATACTCCACAGCTACTCTAATCCTCCTCAAGAGAAACAGGAAAGTCGCGACCGAGAAAAGATCCCGACAAGGAGTGCAATCTCTACATTATTATTCAGAGCAGGTCTAGAAGGAGTATTTAGGCGACTCGGCTATCAGATGAAATAGGAGAAAGGGAGTAATTTACGGCTTGCAGACGACATCGTACTCATAGCGATGACGGCGACGAACTGTAAATAAAAGAAAAAAAAAAGATTGAAAACCTCAACCGAGAGAGCATCGAAGGAGAGTGAAAATGACTACGTAGATGAAAAAGATGGTGATAAGTGTAGGTGGTTTGGCGAACGAGCGAGCATTAGTGATAGACACCCAGACCCTAAAATCAGCAAAAGCGTATGACTATATATAGGCCTAACAATAACTGGAAAGCCCACTCACGTAGAAGCAATAACATTAATAGGTGGGGTTTAACGCTCCAAAACCACGATATGATCATGGGAGACGCCGTCGTGGAGGGCTACACAAGCTTTGACCACCTAAATCTAAGTACACGAGCCCCGAGCATTTGCGCCTCAAACGACAATGCGGTCACCGCGACTGGGGTTCGATCCCGCGGCCTGCGGGTCAGCCGTCGAGCTCCATGAGCCACCGTGCCGTGTTGTGCAGAAGCAATTCACCGAAAAAGACGGACTGCAGGTGCGCATACGGTACACATTACCAACTCGCGACCGGTAGGTAAATGACCACAGTAAGAGAAAGGTTCAGAACCATCGTATTTGGCCACATCTAACACATGGGCCCGGGAACTTGGAGAACGACAACGAAATTCGAGAATCAAGAATCCGAGGGCCGCACAGCGTTAGCTGGCGCGAAATATGACTGGCCTAACTCTAAAAAAGACAAAGGCAGCTGAGTGGACCAGAGAACAAAAAATGGCAGCATATCCACGGAGGGAATGTTGGGGAGTGCGGCGAAGCATTCGTCCGTCCGTTCGTTCTTGCTTCCGTCCGTTCCTGCGTACGTCTGTGTAACCGTCCATGCGTCCATCCACCCGTCCGTGCATGCGACTGTTCGTGCGTCCGTCCCTGCGTTCGTCCATGCATCCGCGCCTGCGTCCTTTCAAGCGTCCATCCATGCATCCGTCTGTGTGTTCGTTCGTCCATCTATTCAGCACTCCAAGTACCACCATCTCGCATCTTTTCATCATATATTCTCCATATAGATGCACCGCCATCCAGCGGACATTTCAAGGACTAAACGGGAGGTGGCACGTGCACACTTTCTTACGGCTTGCGCTTCGGGTTTACTTCCCACCTTTAACCACCTCGAGTTTATGGTATATACTAGTTCACTGTATTCATGGCTATGCGGCCCAACGTTCGCTGTACCTTTCTAAAACCAAGGAGGTTACACCCAGCGAGTATAACGTAGCAACCCTTTCTTGTCAGATCGTGCTCAATGTACATGCCAATAGCTGCTAATGGGGATCGCAGCGTGCGCGTTACCTAAAGGCCGAATGCTCCTGTCTCTCATTCCCCCTTAGCAGCCATTAACATGTGCATTGAGCACTATCTTTTATTGTTCAACAACGCACAGAAGAAATCTCTCACCGGAACCACCTTGGAGGTCAAAATCGTAAGGACCGCTATTTCGGGTATGTGCCACTGGTGGTTACGTACTACGAGGGACGCACAAGCCACGCCATAAGGAGCTTCGCCCCTAAAAGCGGTGCTCGATGTCCTGGTATATTCTAAGAGAAAAGAATAGACTTAATTGGTAAGCTCACGTTACGAGATGGTCAGATGATGGGACATTTCAGGAGCCCTCCACTGGACGGCGTACCTCGTAATTATAGCGTGGTTCTTGCTCATGAGTTATTATTATTATTATTATTATTATTATTATTATTATTATTATTATTATTATTATTCGTTAACCATCACGCACAGTTGCACAATATTATCTATGTACAGGGAGCTCTTTAGCCCCACTCTCCGTAGTACCTGATCTGTTCAATTCGCTGCGGATCCCATAACACCTAATGCCTCCAACAGTTTACGAGTTGGCACGCGATCGTCAGTAAATAATTGATTGATATGTGGGGTTTAACATTCCAAAACTACTATATGATTATGACAGACGCTGTAGTGGAGAGTTTCGGAAATTTCGACCACCTGGGGTTCTTTAACGTGGGCCCAAATCTGAGCACACGGGCCTACAGCATTTTCGCCTCCATCGAAAATGCAGCCGCCGCAGCCGGGATTCTATCCCGCGGCGTCAGTAAGCTAGCAATAGTGAGAGTAAACAAGAGCGACAGATCCCCATAACTTAATCCACATATACCCAGTATATGGGCACTCTGTGGTCTACTAGCCGAAAATCATGTGAATTTTAGCTATACTCCGGTCCCTCTCTTTTGCGATCGATCAGCCGTCGCATATCGAGCAAAAAGAACGTATGTACTGTACACTATTCGCCGGAAATGTAAACACACCGATTCTACGAATGCACGAGCCATGTGTAGCCGACAAGTTTCTTGCACAAAGCTATACAGCCCCGCCGCGGTGGTCTAGTGGCTAAGGTACTCGGATGCTGACCCGCAGGTCGCGGGTTCAAATCCCGGCTGTGGCGGCTGCATTTCCGATGGAGGCGGAAATGTTGTAGGCCCGAGTGCTCAGATTTGGGTGCACGTTAAAGAACCCCAGGTGGTCGAAATTTCCGGAGCCCTCCACTACGGCGTCTCTCATAATCATGTGGTGGTTTTGGGACGTTAAAACCCCACATATCAATCACTCACAAAGCTATACAACCGTCTCACGACGCGCATGGCCAGACACTTGCAATTCGCTTCGAACAACCACCGCTGTTTTCTTATCGCAACGACGTCGTGGGTGTATTGCATTCCCTCTCGTTCGGGCGTCATATCGCGGCGGCACGCACCGCATATCCGGCGGGTCGCCGGTAAGTCGCGTCCTTTCCCTGTTGCAATATGGGTGACGGGGGACACGCAGAGAAGAGCGGAGTCTACGCGCGCTTGTTTACATTGCGGGCGCCTGAGAGGGCTGCTGTTCTTGGATACCGGCACGTCGGAAAAAGCACGTCTGTGCACTGAACGAGCTAGTCGGCGGCGTCGGGAGGGGGTGCGTGCCCGACCAAGCGAAAGGCCAGGAACGCGGCCAGGCAAAGCTGGCATGCCCGGTAGGCAGGCACGCAGCGCGGAACGCTGTCAGGGGGCTAGCGAAACGCGAGGGCTTCGAGCCAACCAAAGCAGACGGCTGGACGTCATCGGCGTTCCCGCGAAGAGTGCGTCAGAGCACCCCGGACACAAACGTCAGCCAGATGGGGGCCCAGTCGTCGTCGCATCGCCGGACCGACCCTTCTCGTAGGAGCGTTTCCCTCATTGCCTCTTCCACCTTTCCGCCATCAGCGGCGGCCACGTCGCGTTGAGTGCGTGGACGACACAAGGCGGTGCCAGCGCTTGAGAGCGATGGCAGACCGTTGACAGTGCTCTCGCGTCGCGGATGGCATACGAACGCCACGTTTGCTTGGGCATCGATCAGCGCTAATATACCACCACGTGCGTGAAGTAGAGAAGCCAGTATAATCAGTCGTAACTACTGCGTACAAATATGAGTGCGTATCCTCACTTTATTATCGGCATATATACCTCGGCGATTCTCCCGGCTGACTGACATTCTCTTAGACGAAACTTTTCATGACAGCAACGATATCTGAGGAAAAAGATGGAGCTTGTGTCATTGGTTACATACGCGTATACATTCGAGCAACATGAACACAGTGGTATAAATGAACCAGCTAGCACCCGTAAGAAACCACGAAAGACGCGAGGAAGACAGAATCAGGGGACCACGCGTAGACAAAGCGTGAAAGCACGCACGACTGCCGCAAAATATATATTACAAATGCTTACTTAGGGTTGTCCATGAGAACGCAGCCCGGTGCGCAGTTTTTCACACAAGTGAGTCAAATAATCTTGCAGCATACTGACAAAATTAAATATCACCATATAATTAAAAAAAAAACGTTCGATCGTCACGTATGAAAAAAAAAAGTTTCGGACTGTTTGTACATTCAAAAATCTCAACGACGATTACAAACTTAACACCGCAATTTCAGACAACGCACGCCGGCTAGCATAGCAATATCTGGGTTTCATGAGCCGAAATCCCTATATGCAAGCACGCCGTAGTGGATGGCTCTGGAAAAATGTATACGATCTGATGCTCCGAGCAACTGTTTGGAGCACGGTTGAGCATAGAGCAGGGTAAAAAAAAAAGGGGGGGGGGGGCGCCGTGAGCAGGGCGAAGGAGTGGTTCGAAGAAATGAAAGACGCAGATTTCTGCAATCCATAAGAAAGCATGGCGCAGCGTCGTCTGGGGAAGGAGAGTGAAAAAGAGCGGAAATAAGGAAGAGGCTATCTCATCTCGGGATGAGTATAGCAACACTATACTAGCGGTACCCTTCGGGCGACCGGCGACCCAGGGAATCGAGCCCAGCACTCTTGGAGGCGCCGACGCTCCGAATATGTGACGTCGCCTCCCAGAGGCGCAAGCACCCTCAGAGTGCTCCATTCGCGTGCCCCTCTCCCACCAGTACGAATATGTAGGAAGATACGAACTATGAAAAGGAGACGAGCTTCACGCCGCCAGCTACTCATATGCGGTCTCTCCGTGACACCTGTCTTCCTCGTGGAAAGACGCACCGCCAGCTCATGACCTCCGAGGCGGAGCGTGTTGGTCTGCGTTTCCGTACCTTCGGCCGCAATGAACATGGGCTCTGACGCGCCGAGCACGCGTTGGGCCTACACTTGTTTTCTTAGCTTCACTCGTGTTGCTGTAGGCAATCCATCCTTTTTTTTTTTTTCTCCCTTCCGTGCGCACAACACCTCTTTTTTTTTTAACTTCCGGCCTTCCTCGGTTCATGACGTCATCAGAAGCGAGAAAGTTCAGCTCGAGCAGTGTCGGACCCCAACTGGTTGCGCATCTTGCGCCACATTCCTCATCCCCTTCGTCCATGAAACCCGCCCACGTTCAACGCATTTCGCTCCTCCTGACCCCCCCCCCCCCCAGCCGAAAACGGCGCACGTAAGCGGTCTTCCCTAGGGTCCTCAGAACGTGTCTGACAGACAGCGCTCTCAGCAGAGAGCGATGGCCAAAAATAAGTTCGACAACACGAAGCGCCCCGTAGATGCACGCCTTCCTCTGGGGTGAACATGCAGCGCCGCAAGACACGCGGTGCTTACATGGCCCGTCAACGAGGCACCCCTCGTTCGGACGAGCGCCGTCCGGGCGCAGCCCGCCCGTTCCTCTTTTCGTTAACGTCGCTGTTGTTTATGTTGCGAACCAAAGCAGAACCTTTCTTGGTCACCTGCCATAAAGTATACGGATGTCCAGTCTGTATGCTATTTGTCATATCGTAGTATTCGTTATATTAGGCACAAGTTGACCAAAAGTCCAGTCATTCACGCGAACCGCGACTAGTCATGTTTTGCACCAGCTGTAGATAAGTGGTGTTTCTTTTTTAATTGCATCATACACCAAACTGAAATATAAATGCGGCTGTTCTATAATCTTTTGCAGCGATTTTTTTTGTCGCCAACACCCGTATACATTCGTGGTTGTCCTTGAAAAAATTCTACAGAGTACATGACACACAATACCTGGCTTAAATCAAAGCGTTAGAAATACACGTTTTTATGACTGCACTTTTTCTTTTTCTTTTTTGCCCGCTGCATTATGTGTCATTACATCGACTTTATTTAGTCGTCATTCCGCTACATGTTAATATTAACTGCACTATGCAGACAGATTAAGCATTCGGACGACGAAGCTGAAAAGGACAAAACGCCAAAAAAAAACATATCAAAACCATCGTCCACATAACCCGTAGGGATCGATCCGCTGCACATTAAAACCAATACGGCGGGCTTCTGCTTTTCCAAGTTTATCAGTATATGAGGCAGTGCTCGTGGATATTTCCAAAGACGAAAGCCCGTATTTCGCTGTTATACTGCTCGACCAAAGGGAGAAATCTAATAATGGTGAGGAAAGAAGTAAATGAAAAAAAAAACTGCGTCGTCGTGAAATCCGTCTTGCGGGCTTTCAGCGTAAGGGTTTGCATATGCAAAAGAGGACAGGCGTAAGCGGCGGCCGCATCACGTATGCACTTTACGTCAACGCCGAGCCGCCGACGACGCACCCCAAAGGGGCTCTCGAGCTCGACCCGGGGGCCTTCCCCAGCGTGGCCGCGCACAGGTGTTACGGAAAGACGGAACGGCGCCGCCCGCTCTCGAGCTCAGCGCGGCGAACGAAAATAGACGCAGCGTGGATGCTACGAGCGCGCCAGCCTCTTCGCCCCAAGGAGAAACAACCAAGCGGCTGTTGTAATTTTTTTTTTTTTTACGACGCGTGCGTCCTCGCCTTCTCCGCGGTGCATCGTATAATGCACGCAGCTCGAGATGCCGCGTGACCGTCGACAAGACCATCGAGAGGCACCGCGCCATGTTTCGCACTTGCTTCAAAAACTCTGCCATTGTATGGACCTATGCCGCATCGCGCAATATTCGGTGTCGTTCCTCCTTCATTGACCGCATGTCACTCCGCATGTCAGTCAACTAAGCGAGTGCTCCCGGCGCTACGCCGCAGCGAGCACTTTTCATTGGCCACTTCGTGATACCTTAAGGGTTCCCAAGTGGGCCGCACAAAGCGTAACGACACGGAGCAAACGGAATATTATTGTGCATTCCATGGTACGCGGTATAGGCCCCTTGGAGCACATTGCTCCCTGTTCATTAGAATAGCCGATAGAAGTTTTTATTTTCAGTAATGAGATTTAACTCTAGATAGTTAAATATAATAAATTTCGTTAATTGAAAATTGCTCGCTCATTCATTAAATTGCCAGTGAGACATATGTAGACACGTTTAAGCGACATCCAAATGTCGCCTGTACAAGGGCTGCGCTCAAGGGCTGCATTCGTTCGGAAAAGCCCTTGTAGTCGCTGTTTCTTTGACTGCGGCTTTGACTGTGGATCTAGCTGCAGCTTTGGTAACCTGCACATCAGAGTACTTATCACGACCTACTGTACACCTAGCCTGTCCAGATGGCGGGGTTTCTATAGGAGTGGGTGTCCCCGCTTTCGTTCAACCGCTCCCCGTTGGTGGCGCTATCTTATAACACCTTCTTCTGCTACTTTACGGTGGTTTGAACGGCGCTAGAGTAAGAATACCTATAGTCTTTGATGAACTGCCGGCATATATGTGACTATTTCTTCACTAGGATGACTGGTCAAGGAAGCTGTTCAGTTCGGTTAAGTATTTATACCACTATGGTTGACAAACTTTCGAACCCGTATATAGACTTACATTGTGTAGGACAGCCTATGTGATGTCGCGTTCATTTATTTGCAAATATTTTTGAATGACTTTTATTATATCTATATCCGAATTATTTTTTATTTGCACATAATGCTTACGCAATATGAGTGCTCTGTTGGCCAAAATATCACGTCAGCGAACACGTCAGCGAACAGATGCTGTTGCGTGTCGACAGGAGGAAGTAGCTGATGATGGCATCCCACCGCTGCCACCAGTTGTTAAGGTTGAAAGGAATGTCGCTGGAGGATACGATACGAGAACAAAACAGGTTTATGGCACTATATACACATATTTACAGAAAGGAAAAGTTAGTGGTTTCACAAACCACGAGCGTGGTGGATGAACGTTACATATTTCAGAGCGACGTCCAGCACTCTGCGGCGTCGTTTTAAGCCCAGTCGGGCTCCTCCTCTCCGAGTGGAGCACCAATCCCACACACACAACAAGTGAGGGGGACAAACATGCACGGTCCACGTGAACGTGCAATTTTGAGTTGTGGACACTGCACTGCAAGGTGGCGCCAGCAGGACTCTTCCTCGTCGTGTGTGTGCCGCTAGTCGAGAGTTCCCACGATCCAGGCAGCATACTTCAAAGGGTCCACCGATTCGTTCGCTTCATTAGCGGGGTGATTTGCGGCGGTCGCCGCGGTCTTTTCCAGGAAGTTGCTGTCTTTGTTGGCCTCTCTCGAACGCTTAACGGCGGCTTGGCGACACGACGTCTCGTTCTCCGGCTAGCACGTACAATGCCTGACGAGCATAGGCAGTCGGCCGGTCGGCTTGGTGTTTGGGGATTAAAAAGGAGCGCTGCTCTCCTGTCAGCTCTGGCTCCGGTCACAACAGCTTCCCGTCGCCAGATGAATCACCGAGGTCATCAGGCACGCTGCTGCTTGAAGGGACGACAAAAGGGTCCGCATTTGAAGGACGGGAACTCGCCTTTGCTTGCTGCTGGGTCTGGATAATTGCTCAAATCTTCGACAGCGTCTGTCAGACTGGGCGCCGAAGGGATTGAGAGCCTCCCCCGTGGACCAGCTTACGCACAACGGCGACTGCCCAGACGAATTTTCAGGCCAAACTTAACAGTGCTCACTAGCGCCACGCCGCTCGTAGGTTACGACCCTATCGGCAGAAGGTCTGGACGTGGGCGCTGGAAAGGCGCTGTCTAGGCAGGTCTGAAGCACCGTAGGCCGTGATACTTATGTTCTCCGGTGCGTTTCTGGGCTCAGGGGTTTCGTTCTCTGCGGAGGAGGAAGGTAAGAAATGAAAGGCAGGGAGGACAACCAAACGCGAGTCCGGTTTCCTACCCTGCACTGAAACGAAAGGGTGAGAGGGTTAAACAAAAAAAAGAAAGGCGAGGTAAAATAGTGCCGTCAGGGTACATGTGCGCCTGTCCATTGTGTACGCTTGCAAGCGGTCACTTTATCCTGTCGATTTTAAAAGACCTATAGCAATGCCCGCGTCACTTTGCTGGCCTGCGACGGGTATAGCCATAATCCGAAGATCGTCTCTTCAGAAAAAAGGTCTAGTTTGTTCAGCGTATTGCGTAGCACGTTGCGTTCACTCACAAAACAATCATAATGACACAGTAGTTATTCCATTGTTCCATAATTATCACACGAGTCAAATCTGGAGGTATCTGCCGTTCCTAAGCGAAAAGAGTACACCTTCGTGAAAACTACTCTACAGAAGTAATTGATAAAAAAATAACATGAACAGCAATATTACCGGTAACACATGTACGCACACAGTTTTGCATAAGCAGCGCAGCCGTGCACCATCGCCGTCGGGCGCGGTTCGTATACGAAGGTAAACGCGTCCACTTTCTGGAATTGGGTACTCGTAACAACAGTAAAAGTACTCTTTCGCGTCTGGGAATAAGATACATCAGCATACGAAGTACGAACTCTGCTCAGCAGAGCGCAACACGACCACCGGTCCGATAACACGAACAGATCGTGTAACGCTTCAGTGATTTGTATACCGCAGTGCAGCCTTCGCTATAACCACATCAGCCTTGTCCGCCGCAAGGAGCGCCATCCTTGAACGTGCCGCGAGCTCGTGTCAAGAGTGGACCGATGGAGGAGCGATTGCAGGACTGTTTCGAGCGAACAGCGACAATCGATCACGCAGAAGTCAGGTACGGTTGAGTCACTGATGATGCTGCAGAGGTGCTACGAATTCGTGACCCGGTATACCCTCTTTTCGCAGAAACTCACAAATGGCTTCAGAACATTAGCGTTAGCGCTGTTTTGAACGTAGACATCAGACAGAGGAAGCGCGCTAGCGCATACTGAAATCATTCTCTTGAGCTGACTTCCAAGATGGAGTGATGAATGAACTCCGCTAAAGTAGCAGTAGTACAGGCACTGACGTTCAACTTGTTCGAATGTTAATCTGCATATACGAATACATCGGCTATTTCTGCTGGTATGGTGAATCTAGGGACGATCCTACCGAAGCTGTCTGAACGACACGACCTGACGTGCAAAGTATGTCGGGTACACAGACACGAGAAAACTTTCCGATCGGTATCAAAATGCGTTACCGGTCTACACGGAAACGCAGAACAGGCAGAAGGTCAACGACTGCATGGTCGAATCAGAGGGTTGCCCCAACAACGACACCAGAGCGGCGTCTAATCTTGAAATTGAAACGCCACGCCACTGGAATTTGAATTTCGCGGCAACTACGCCTCCCTATATGGTTTGTCCGATGAGACACAAATTAAACGCTCCACGGCACGCTGAACCCATGCCTACATGCCAAGAGTGGTATTGGATGTGCTCTACGTTCACGTCTTCTTACCCTTACGATGATACCTTATGACGCTATGATGATACCTTAGTTCACATAAGGTGCCCTCTCATAACGGCACCTTATAGGGCGCTATAGTTACGGGAACTTGACGAACAATTATTAACCCTTCCCCTGCCGAGATTTCTTGTCGAAAACGACGCAAAAATGTCGATTTCATTTGTTTACCGATTCGACCGCACGTGTCATGAAACACCTAAAAAATTTTCGAAAGCATTTTATTAGCAAGACACATGAACGCAAAAAATTTTCCTTTGAATATGTGCGAAGAATAGGCTTGCCTGCACTGCACCACGGAAAGTGCCTTAAGCTCTCCCCTCTTGGCTGCAGATAACGTCTCTGAAATTTTAAAGAAACAAAGATCAGGGAAGTGAGTCCGTGAAAACAAACTTAGACGCACCGTGGGGGTGACGCTGTGCTTACATCTAAGGGCGTCCAGTGCCGATACGTATATATTTAGATACTACACGTTGCTACGAGTAGTCGTTGCCACACACAGGAGAAATTAAGTTCTTCGTTTCACAAAATTTCGGCAAACAAGGGCGCCACTTTTACCGAATTAACCGAGCTGTTCCGGCACGCGAGCATCGTTCGAGCACGAAGGAGGCCGCCATCCTAACGCGACAGCGTTAGAGAGCTCCTTTCGCAGAAATTCCGGCGTCGGCGCCGTTGGTTGTGAGCGATAAATCATCATCTTATGCGCGACCGAAAAATTGAGAACGATAAAAAGAGCCCGGAACAGAGTGGGGACCGAGCTAGGGTTGTCGGAGTTCAAGTGGGGATCGAACCCAGGTCGTTCGCGGGGCAGGCGGGTGTTCTGAGACACGGCCACGCCTCTGCTTGTGAATACAGTGAAAAGAACTTCCTCTGCTCGGAAATTCAGTGAAAGCAGCTTTCATGCTGCACAAACAGACACAGCCTGTAAATATGCTCCACAATGAGACATGAACTATTGCAGTAGTAATGCGTAGACAAGCGTCGCCATTGCCGACGGGCGTCATAATATGCGATTATCATAATGGCTCCGTGGTTGAAAGCTGGCACCCCCACCACAAAACGCACAAACCACGCTACTGCGCCTATTCCGTTAAGGTCACGTAGTGGGTGCATCGCAAATTCGAAAAAGGTTTCATGCACTAAGTGTTTGAAGTACGCACTACGAACAGGGCGAAACTTCAGGGTACCCAATTTTTGTAATTCCAGTTACATTAATGAAGTTTTTTTTTTGTCGGCCTAAATGCCTGCTCTGTGCACGGTTTAAAATTTTTTACTGCAATATGTGTTGAAGCGCGCACGC
The DNA here is from genome assembly GCA_013436015.1 of Rhipicephalus annulatus. NCBI lineage: Eukaryota > Metazoa > Arthropoda > Arachnida > Ixodida > Ixodidae > Rhipicephalus > Rhipicephalus annulatus. The sequence continues at coordinate 180,426 of WOVY01005549.1, forward strand.
ACCCCCCCCCCCTTCCTTCTTCCTTCCTTTCACACATAACAGCGCTCCCAAACGGTCGTGGACGAGTTCAGCCACTCGGCTTGTCTTCGGTAAGAACATGGTTATAACATAGAGTGGAGCTTACTGTGTACACGCAGCAGTGGAAAGGGTAGCATGTCGTCACCGAAAATGGCTGCAGTGCATGTTCCTGGCAGAACGCAGAACGAATGCAGCTCGGATGGGACTACCAGTGTCTTCGGGTCAACCGAACACATTCGCACGGGCTCAGCGGGTTCTTGTTGTAGGTACCACGAGTGTAGCTGCTATATCTCATTGCATACCCTGAAACGGAAATTCGGAGACATCTTCGGTCTGTACTGCGGCTTCTTTAAGAAATCGTCACCGATCTCTTCGCTGTACATATGATACTGGACCCCTTCCCTCTGTCGTGGCCACACCAAGAGTGACTATATGTTTTCAACAGGACACGGAACTTTCACAAAGTAAAAAGGTGTCAGCGTGGACACTGAACTACCTTAAGCATGTTCGTATATGTATGCATCATCGGAGAACAACATAGTCGACGCGATAACTGACAACAAAACTGATGTGCAAATTTACATACGGCTCCATTGAAAATCACGGGAATATTAGTGGTATATAGCGTGTAACGTGCACGACCTAGCAAGTGAGTCGGGATTTGACCTGTCGACCTTCTGAGCCTGTAAGTGATGAAATTCTTGACTTGATTGATATGTGGGGTTTAACGTCCCAAAACCACTATATGATTATGAGAGACGCCGTAGTGGAGGGCTCCGGAAATTTAGACCACCTGGGGTTCTTTAACGTGCACCCAAATCTGAGCACACGGGCCTACAACATTTCCGCCTCCATCGAAAATGCAGCCGCCGCAGCCGGGATTCGAACCCGCGCCCTGCGGGTCAGCAGCCGAGTACCATAGCCACTAGACCACCGCGGCGGGGCAATTCTTGACTTTCGAAGTTGGTAATTCATGTGTGTGTGTGTGTGTGTGTGTGTGTGTGTGTGTGTGTGTGTGTGTGTGTGTGTGTGTGTGTGTGTGTGTGAGTGTGAGTGTGAGTGTGTGTGTGTGTGTGTGTGTGTGTGTGTGTGTGTGTGTACACGGTCATTAAAGAAAACAAAAAAGACGGAGAAAAAAGGATACAAAAAAGGATATGCAGCGATCCCTACACGACAGTTAAGTGCGACGACACTCAGCCATGCTGAGCAATCAGGAAGCAACCCATGTTAATTAGCCGGCACAAAGACTGCGTAAGCGTTATCCCATTATCACACAATTCTTAGAATTTCTACAGCTACAGCATACCCCGATGGTCCAAGTAGGCTGAGGGTACAAGGGAGTAGAGCGCAACTACACAAACATGCGAACCATGTACAGCAGCGTGATCGCCATGACATGTTCCATCATACCCCGCGAACTATTTGCGTTCAGACACCAGAGGGCGGCGGCACGCAAGCCAATCATCGCACACTTGGGCCAATCGGCAAATATTTCGAAAGCCCTGGCCGTGTTTGTTTGTTCCTTTCTTTTCCAGGCGGGTGGCACATGCTGATGCACGCTGCTTGGCAGCGGTTCCTGACGACTCTCCCCCAAGCTCGCCACAGCCATGGGCGCGCGTGTCGACATAGCGGTGGTGCAGCCGGACGGGCCTGGTAGACGCCCAATGAAGAGTGACTGACGGGCGCGCCGAGGCGACCGTGCGACGCACGCGGTCCTCTTGCGTCGTTTTCGGCCAGGGTCATATTGATGTGTGGGACGCGTTTCGGGCCTACTGAAAGGGGACGGGGGGAGGTTAGTCGCGCCAGACACAACAAGCAATCTGGACGCTGCCACCACCACCCTGGGCCTGGTGCGTCTGCGCTTTGAGGCAGAGCCCTTAATGCGTCATCGCTCAAGCCAGATTCATTGTCTGTGCCGGAACTAAGAGTATCCGTGATCGACGCTCGTCTGCGCACGAGCACAGTCTTTTTTTCTCTTCTTTCCTCCAGGTTACCACTTCTTTTTTTGTTATCTTGGACAAATACGACGCGTTGCAGTCGCTGTGGAGAGGGGAGTAGCGGAGTAGCGCAAGTCTACGTTTTCTCGACCGAACAAACCCTCAAAACCACCTGTTAAGTGTAATTAAAACAATAAAAGGTAAAGAGAGACACAAGGAGATAAAGAGGGTAGTAAATCGCGTATTCGTTGGTTCCATACCACGTCGCGAAGGATCTGAAACCATGCCAATTCAGGTGTCGCGTACAGACAAGAAGCAAATCCGACTATCACGCACCATTATGAAGGGGCTGAAAAATATTAAACACTATACAAAGGTCAGCTTTGTCGAAGGGGCCTCTCTCAGGCGCTGCATTCATTTCATTAGCGCAAAGAATGTCAGCCATTCCGGCGGTTGTGCCAACCTAAACGTGGACATGGTCACATAGATGCTGTTAAGATGAGCGGCCTTCCCTTCGCTGCGGGGCGCAGGAGCGGAAGCAAGGAGACAGCCCTATGCACTTTGCAGCAGGAAGAAAAGCGTGAAGGCGCTTTCTGCAGTTCTGCGCGAGGGGTCGAACTCGGCTGAAAACCACACCACTGTCGCTACTGCTGGAAGCTGAAATGCGACACTTCGAGCCTCCGTGCCCCAGTTACGGCCACGACGCAGAGAGCCCCCAATACGTGGAAGTGGGGCCTCGGACTGCGGCTGTGCGTCTCCGGCTGACAGGACGCCTGCGCACGGATCAGCGCCAGCTGCCCGAGACACATGCTCTTGTTTGATATGCGAACCGGGCCAGCGGCCATTATTCAACACCGCGGGTGGTCATCGAGCACCCAGAAGACGAATTTGCCGCACGCGGCATGCTGGAGGCACGTTTTCCGCGAAGAGACAACTCTGCAAGAATATTTCGCGTGTGTTGTGTTGGGGGCGGGGCCAGCAGGTTGACTGGTGGGACTCGCCAGCTGATTAGAAGGAGACGTCGTCCCCGGTTTCCCTAGACTGGACTCCATAGACTTTGAGGACATAAAAACGCAAGCAGATGCACGAGAGAACAGGTGTGGAACCAATTTTGAAACTGTACAAATGCAATTAAACCTCTTGTACTCCTCTTCAGCTCTTCAGTCCGGCTCCTTTTACAGCAGCTCTTCTTGGAAGCGAGGTTTTTGACCGCCTGCTCGGACGCGAGGAAACCAGAGCAGTCGAGAGAGGCCTCAACCTCAACAACGCCTACGGTTTCCTTTGATTGCGACTTGAGAATCAATATAAACTCCCACATGTAGCATTATGGGTGGGATGGTTCACTGTGATGGTCGGGTAGACATCGCGTAGAATAATAATGATATTATTATGGGCCGCATATAAGAGGTGGGTTAAAATCGAAACTATTTATTGGTCACAGAAATGCTACAACATCCCACGGACCTTTCAAGGGCCTTCGAACCGATGGTACATAGACCTTAAGGGTATATATTGCCCATTACTGAACACCCAAATTGTACTGTTGTACTTCACTGCCAACGCTAGGCCAAAAAAAAACTGAAACACGTACGTACGAACGCACTGATGTGCACCAGCAAGTATACAGTTATATAAACCTTATTAAGTCTAATCGAGCCAAGTCCAGCCCCCTTGTCATCCCCAAATCGAGTCGCTGAGTTCAGGCACCAGCGTGCGCCCAGGTCGCTGTCCGGTGCGGTCGATTTGCAAGTGCGGTCGACTTGCCTGTGAGGGGTGCAGGTTGACTAGCCTAGTTAACCCGATAGGCATCATCATGGTCAGTTTGAGTTCGCCCACAGCAGGACAATGACATCGTTTCTCTTTCTTCATTTACCTTGTTCCTGTGCTTGCTGCAGCCACGTTTACCCGCTAAGTTCTTTGTCTCATTTGTCCATCTAACTTTCTGCTTCCCCCTTGCGCACTCGCCTTCACTTTTAGTGCAGTCTGTTACTGTTGTTAGCGGTTATATTGATTCTCGCTACATGCCCCGCCTATTTTCTCTACTTGAATTCGACTCAAATGTCTTAAGCACACGTTTGTTCCCTGACCAGCTCCGCTTTGTTCTTGTGTTTTAAGGTTACACCAACCGACCATTTCCATGGCTAGCTTTAACATTCCCGATTCAAGTCGAACCCTTTTGATATGCCTCCAGGAGGCTGCCCCATGTCGGGAAGTACTGGTAAGATGCAGCTGTTACACACATTTCGTTGAAAGATACTGGTAAAATATATTATTTATGACCTGCGAATTCCGGCGGAATGCGCTCTAACTCAATGTTTTTCTTCTAATTACTTCAGCCTCGTGGTTCTCACCTGTGGTCGCTACCTGCCCCAAGCATACACATTTTTTTACCACTTTTAGTGGGCAAGAGTCATGCAAATGCGGTATGGCCAGTCTGGGTCAGCTCGACCCACTTGCATCTAATTCAAGTAAGCGACAATAATGTCAGAGTTTCCTCTCACTCGTCTCCACTTCTTTGCAGGAGCGGTGGTTGACAAATGGCAACAATTGGAATAAATGAGGACGATGCGAGGCAATTCTCAAGCAGGAAGTTGGCAGGCATTTCGCGAGACTCCCGAAATATGGACCACACACAAAAAGGCACACAATGCATCCGGGATATATTGGGAATAGACGAGTAAACACCGGGGCATAAAGTTTGAAAAGAGTGAGGCGGTGCAGACATGATTCATGCGGGGGGTTCGAATGGTGCGGGGCGGGGCCACGTGTAAGGGACTGCAACCGCACTTGGGACGCTCGCAGTGAGGCCACTGCGGGTGCATGGTTTTACACAGTGCCTTGACGTACGGGGCAACATCACGCTTATTAAGCAAGGCGCAACCGCACCTGCGTCGCCCTTCTTCCCTTGCTGATGCAGCGGTTTCGTGAACCACGTCTGCACCAGGCCTGCGAGAAAAAAGATACAGAGAGAAGAAAAGAAGAGAGATAGTCAGAGCAAGGTTCACTGTAAATATTTGGCAAGCAGAAGGAACAAAAAAAGTCCATAATCACAATTCGCGAGTTCACTTTCGGCGTTACGACAAGGTATGTATGTACAATGCAACACGGACGCTTGCCTCCCACCCCCTTTCCACAATTTGAGTGAGGTAGAAGAGTGTCTCCACGTGGGCTTGACAGTGCGGTCTTATAGATCTTCAACAGGCCAGTTACAATAATCAACTTCATAAACAAAAATACTGCATTACTATGTAGAGTTTTCATACGTTCAATGTTTAAGACTAACATTGCGAGGCGTGAAAACATTTAGGAGCAAAGCTCGGGCACACAGCTCCCGTATTGTCACTTAGCCGTAGGTAAAATCAATTCATTATTTGAAACACGAAAAAACTTATCGCATCTATCACGTTTGGCTATGATACCCACGGTTGTGACAATGATGCGGCTTAACAAAAGGAGAGTCCGCAGGACATTTACAAAGGCCATGGTAAAGATCAGGTACTTGTGTCAATTGCGAGTTCTGCACACGTTTCTGACTGTCGAGGCAAATTTCACTAGTCGAGGTCACGTATATAAAAGAGATCAGACCACATGATGAGCCCACAACTGCTTTGGTGAAAAGAAACTCGCCAAGCGACTGTATAGAGGGTCCAAGTACCTAAGACAACGATGAATCAGACGAGTTGCTGGCAAATCATGTTTTTTTTCTTGCGCTGAGTGCTAAGGCACAATCACGAAACACGTTGACAACAGATAGTGCACACACTCCATTCTTAACGTGTCTTGTCCTCACGTCTTAACAACCAGAACAAGAAGGAACCATGCCCAGAGCAGCCGTAGGAACGTCCCATGCACCTTAATCTCAACGACGAAGTTCCCAAATTGCAACAATCTGTACGGCGACCAAGTGCTGGAGTTTGCTTTTATTTTTTTAATTTTTTGTTTAACTTGGATTAGTAAGTCCATTGCAGTAAAAGTTGCGATAAACTTCAATACTGCACGTAAACCATATTATATCGCTAATCAGGCATCCTGATTAACTAGCAGGCGCTCTTGTTTGCAAATGTGTTATTCTTTGTATTAGCTTCTTTTCGTATATAACTATACTTTTCAGTGACGTGTGCCTGAGCTACAAGGTTCTTCTCGTATTGAAAAGCCAAAAAGGCTATATAGGTCCAATAGGTTGGTATTTTCTTTCGTACTTTGTACAGTACTGCTTGGAATGAATGAATGAATGAATGAATGAATGAATGAATGAATGAATGAATGAATGAATGTCAACCACGCGACCAGCGAAGTCAGGAAGAGTTAGGCGGGTGCGCACTCGTGTAGCTCGCCAGACCCGAGAAGGTAGCGTCATCACAGCGGCAACTCTGTATTCCAGACTTCCAGTGACGTGCTGCACGTGCTCGCATTGTAGGAAGCTTTGTACTACAGCTGATCGGCAGGCAACAGCCCCGAAGGTCGTTCGAAGTGAAGGCGTTCGGGTTATGCCTCGGTGGAGCGTATAAGCAGCTGTAGCCGTTAGCAAAGAAAACTTGTCAACTTGCAGCCGTCATATGGCCTTTCAATTTAGTTTGATTTAAAGGTGACTCGGTGCTATTAAAATGGCCAACTTCCATCTCCAGCTGGTCATTCGTTTTCTCTCTTCGCTTTCGGTGCTATACAGGGTGTCCCACGTAACTTTAACCAGAGTTTAAAAATATGCCGGAACACGCAATTACGACGCGACCAAATGCATGTTGCTCACCGTTGCCTGGAGTTAGACTATTTTTTGTGTTCTCAAATAATGTCTAATTAGATCTCTTTAATTAACTAACTTTTGAAGGAACGAGGATGGATAAGAAGTTTAAATGAGAAAGTTGTAGATCTGTTTGCAAAACGTCCAAAAAATAGTTTTGAACTTTATATCTGTTAGGTATTAGTGTTTTTCTGCTAATATCAAATGCCCACTAAATACAAAAATGCCACGTGATAAACCCACTCGCGCGTCAGTGAGCACAATGATTCTAGTGCTCCCTAACGTTCCGCGTACGAACAACACGCTTCTCTCGCACCGGTTCATGACCGTGCGATAAGCAGTCACAGCGGTTATCGTTTTTGTGGCCGATGGCAAAACGTGTTCACCGCAAAGCCACCACCATCGTTGCGGCCCTGCCGAGACAGCACAATGGGGCAAATGTTATGGTCGTTCGTACGCGGAACGTTAGAGAGCACTAGAATCTTCGCGCGAACTGGCGCACGAGGGGGTTCGTCACGTGGTATTTTTTTTGTATTTCGCGGACATTTGTAATTAGCAGAAAAACTCTAATACTTAACAGATATAAAGTTTAATGTTCAAAACTATCTATTTGGACACTTTGCAAACCGATCTGAAACTTTCTCATTGAAATTCTTTATCCATGTTCGTTTCTTCAAAAGTTACTTGAAGAGATCTAATAAACAATATTTGAGAACACAAAAATAGTCACACTAAACCCAGGCAACGGTGAGCAACATGCATTCGGTCGCGTCGTGAGTACGTGTTCCGACATATTTTTGATTTGTAGGGTTTAACGTCCCAAAACCACCATATTCTGACATATTTTTAAACTCTGGTTAAAGTTACGTGGGACACCCTGTATAATACGAGAAGCTACGCAGTCATTCATAACTCCTTTTTTGTCTGTTTTTTTTTTCATCACCCATCCACCATGACGTCGACGCCATAGACTGCCAGTAGCAGGTGCATCGTGGTCGGGCTGTGAGTTTTCCGTCCATAGCCACGACTCTGTAACACCTGCTTTGCAGCGTAAGCTGTTACATTGTGGGTGCACTAACAAGAGCCGCTTTTGGTGGCGTATGCAGTTGTTTGGCGTCGCAGCCGCTCCCCGTCCCATATGGCACTCTGCGTGGCAGCCGAATATAATATATCGCAGAACCACGTTGCATGGTGCTTGAAATATCTTCGTACAAAAGTGCCTGCGTAAGAACGACAAGTCGGGCTCGCAATCGCGTTCATACAAGTAATATTGCGTGGCAAAAGAGCGAAGTCACACCAGGCGTTACAACTGCGTAACGAGTGGTATAGTTTAAAGCTTCCTTCCCGTAATAAGGGCTAAGGTAGTATTTATATGTAAAGTGATTGACAGCGATACTGAATCTCCGCGTTCAAGAAAAAAAGCATCGTCCATGAGCAAGAATTTCAAACACGCGAGATACATGAGCGTTACACCATATACCAGTATCGCGTCTGATTCTTCTTAACTATACCGTTTAATTATTTTTTTAAATATCCGAGCAATTGTAACGACTTTCTCCAAAAAATGAAAAAAAAACAAGAACACTGGCGTGATTCTTGGCGTGATTCTGTGGAAGAACACCTGGCTGCCATACGTACCCGGTTTCGATTTCGGCTCAAACACTATAGCATTCAAGTGGATCTACCCAATGTTTCACTTAGTAGCAGTCCTAACTCGCCTAAATTTTTGTCCTTATAAACAAAATCGGATGTCGGATTGCCGCCGTGACGTTAGCACGGGATATCCGGTGGTATTACGTAACTCGCCAAAAGGCGATGCGAGGGTTGTTTCCGGGGAAATCAGATAGGCCGCAGTCGCTGAGATAGCTATAAGGTCACTCCGTGAAGAAAGTAAAACATAGAAATGACGTACAAGGGCATGTTTAACAAGCTACCGAAATAGTCGAAAAGGAGAAGTTCTCACTAAAATTTGCCATGCTCTAATTTTGCTACTGGTCGTATAAACACTCCTGGACAACTATCATCGTCACCCTGATGTCCCACAAGGGCATAGCTCAGAGATGATGGCGATGTGCTGCTTAACTCTTCGTTAGAGTTGTGAACGCGACAGATTACGGTGATCAAGCGAGTTATCTTCTAGTTCACCTGAGCACGCGTGCAACTACGGTTGTAAATTCATGTTGCAAACGAACATTCGCTTGAATATATGCGGCCGACAGGACAAGGAGCCCCACTGCGTGTAGCAGTCTAATACATGCGGGGGCGTCGTCTGATGTTTACGGACGAAGCCATACAAGACATCCCCCGCTTTGCCGAAGCTGTCTGTGTCACAACAACGACTTGGGCCACCATTCGGTGCCGCATTCCCTTCAACGCCAGCTCCACGGCAGCTGAATTCGCTGCAGGACCTTCACTTAGCAGCCGACTACCTCACTATACAATACCCCGGTGTCCCGTTGCGATTCTCTGCAACTCCCGGCCAGCTCTGCAAGCGCTGCTGCGGCCACTCCGAGCTGGGCTAATCGTGCTGATGCTTCACGTCACGCTAACCTCAATCAGAGCCAGCGGTGTGCGTCCGTCTCTTCACAGGCTTCCCTCCCACGATGAGATAGCTGGGAACGAGGAGGCCGGCGCCTCCGCAAAAGAAGCTCACCACGGCTACACTCCAAACACCAAGGCCGGACTGCTCCAGGCAACACCTGCGGCAGCTGCTAGCAACGGCCCACCCTGACAAGCGGATTAATCCGCCGTAACCCCAACCAGACACACTCCTGGAGAAACGCGAGCGGTGGCTGCTGCTGCTTCGCCTGTGGACCAGCAGCACCTGGCGTGCAGTACGTATGTACTCCGCGGGTCGCTCTTCATCCCCTGTGGTCCGCATGTGTTGCCGAAGAAACGCTGGAGCACATCATTTGCCCTGTTATGCCAGCGAGTCCACAGCGAACGTCCATGCCTCTGAAAAAAGCAATCTGTGTCAAGGCCAGAACGCGAGCCCGCCTGACGCGGAAACTCAACGGCGTCATCAAGCGGCGGTGCCTTTCTGCCGCGCACGCACAGCAAGCCCGTCGAAGCAATCGGCGCCTTGCTGTCTGGCGAGTCTGACGCAATGCCTGGCGACGTCACTCGTCCTTGGGTGCAGCCACGTGCAGCGCAGCGGCTCCGGATCAGATGAGAATGACGCGGCCCAGCGGCGACCCCATTGGAGGATTCTGACCTCACGACCAGCGGCGCTTCTGGTTGGACATTTGGTTACTGAAAGAATCCACCCGGTGCATATAAAAGAAGCCCTGCGGCGCGTCGCGAGCAGTAGATCTATGTGTTAGAGAGAAGAGCTCGGCTCTTCGGGTCTGTAAGCTGTCGGCCCCAGTGCCGAATTTGTAACGCCTCTGTATATATGCTGTACATAAACCTTGTTTAACTCACCGTCGTCTCCTCCGCTCGTCTATCAGCTCTGGGCAGAGGCAGTCGCGAGCTGAGAAACCTACCCTACCAAACGGCTGGTGACCTTCCTGGCGGAGTTCGAAGCAGTGGCGCCTTCGGGACCGTGTTGGCGTCGCCGTCTTTCGTAAACAGTGGTTGCAGCGGTGATATTCGTGGCGCCCTTCGTAACGTCGTCGGAGGCGCGCGTCGCAACAGCCCCAGGCCTGCTCTAGACGGTGAACTGAGCGAGATGGTGCGCAGCTGTACCACGTGCTCGGTCTCCCTGCGACAACTGTAAGGCACTTCCTCTATCCCGCACCACTTCAGGATACTATAGCCCTGCGAGATTTTCTCGAGTTAGTGGTTCCTGGAACCTCGGCGTCCTATAGATGAACGCCGTGGCTTCGCCCTTCCGCTTAGACTCACTAGATACTCTCTTGTCATCTACTGACCGCTTATCTTTATCTTCTCTCTGTATACTAACTGAACTTCCCCCTTCATAATCCCTAATAGCGCTGAGCAGTGTCCGCATGAAGAGAGGCAAAAATAGTTTGCATTTATTTTCTTTTTCTTCTCGGATCACTCTCTCTCTCTCTCTCTCGCATCGATATCAGTTATTCGCCTGTCGAGCGAAAGAACGACTTTTGTTAATTGCAGAAAACGAAATAAAACATATTGAGTGTCGTGAATACCATTTTATTGTTATTTTAAACTCAGCCTTGACGGGAAACTCGCTCTTGAACGAAGTGCTCGAATGATGCTGAATGAAAACTCCTTTCATTCTGTAGTGAAACTTCAGTCTATTTCAGTCTACTTAAAGTCTAGTTCAAAATTGAATTTCAAGTGGCTCAGCATTCCTATAACCCACTACATAGTTGGCATGGTCCCGCCGTTATTCATATTTCGAGCCGGCGGAGCTGTAACACTCCCCCATTGTCAGCACGTGCGATCGGCTTCAGGACACGCGCTTTCAAAGTCACCCCACGCGACGCATTCTTGAACCTGAAGCCTCCGCAAGACCCACAGCGCCCACCACACCGGATCGATGCCGAAGTATGCAGACCAAACTATGGCTATTGTTTTATAACAAAGCGCTTCTCCTTCGCTCGAGTCGCAAGCGCTGTCGGGTCAAATCACGCGAGCACGCTGCACTGAACTCTGCTCGCGCGTTTCGTACACATGAGCCCACAACATCGTGCCAACTATATATCCTCTTTCTTGACGGGCCGGATGCAGAGGGCGCAGCAGCGACGGCCACGAAGACAGACAAAAAGCCGGTACGATGCCAAAAGAAGGTAGCCGTCCTGCAATACACGCATCACAGCGAAGCGGCGGTATACAACACCGGCTACGAGCACGACGACGGCAGCACTAGATGAGAAAAAAAATGACATACCAGCGACCTGCACTAAGCCATTCGCCTGCCCGTCAGAGAGCAACCGCCAGCGAAACGGGGCGACGGCAGGATCCAGTCATGTCGGATCGACAGGCATCGCTTCCGCGAAGTAACCAAGGGAAGGACCGCTCCCTGCTGCAGACCAGCGGGCGAACGCTGTCAGCCCTGCAGCGATGTGCCGCCCATCTCAAAAACAGCCCTACAGGCACAGCCACCTACCTGCCTGGAAGCGTCCGGACTCTTACGAAATGGAAGCCTATTGTCCCTCCTTACGCCACTGCTACGTCGAGGGACCCTAAATGAACCTCCGTATCGCCACGTACCCCTTCCGTCGCCCTTCATGCACACTGACCTCTGCAGCTCGGTATCCGAACCGGGAACCTCCACGTGTCGTGTTCGGTGCACTTGTCGGTGGTTCACGTATATTCCGCTTCGCAAACTGGATCGTGTGTTTGCAACTGCATATAATTCAGATTCGCGAGATGGCGTTCATTACCATACGGCTGTATTGATATGAACAACATTCAGTAGGTATACAAGCTACATAGCTTGAACACATAAACGAAAAACTTGAAAATTGTGTACTGGAGGGAGGTGAACCCCCCCACTTCCAAACCCCCTTTGACAACGCCAATAGATGTGAGGCTGCTATGCGCGTGCGCTCAAGCCCTTGCTCGTATGAAATATGGAGAGGAGCGAGAAAGGGGGAAAATGAAGTATGCATTAACACAGTCACGCGTTCTGAAAGCGGCTATACGCACAACTCCTGCACTGCCATTAGCCAGTAATTACCTGTGCGTGATAACTGACATGCTATTACTCATAGATTGATAATGTTGTCGAAGATATCACCGTCAAGTTTTTTCCTTCGTTACCAGTATTTCTTTTTGTATTTGCGCGCGCGCCTGTGTGTGTGTGTGTGTGTGTGTGTGCGCGCGCGTGTGTGTGTGTGTGTGAGAGAGAGAGAGAGAGAGAGAGAGAGAGAGAGAGAAGCAGAGAGTATTGCATTACGCGATAAGGGCTCGTCAGTGGTGCCACTCGCAAGGCACCAACACTTGAAGGTGCCAACGCACAAATGCCGAAATGCCGTGAAATAAATTAAATGAATGCGAAGGTGTATTCATCAGAGAAATTGTGTACCTTTAGCTAGCCAGCGTTGTAATCCGCGAACTTGGCTCTCATTGCGTGCGCCACGGCACAGCTTCATCGACCACGACCACCGGCACCTATCTGTTGACGCCGCGAAATGGGGGGGGGGGGGGGGGCGACAGATTATTCATCTCGCGAAGCTTACGCCCGATGGTGCCGAACAAGGGCCTTCAGAGCCATTAGCTGTTCTATTGAAAAGCCGTCGCACGAGATCGAGCGGCCGGGCAAGTAAGCCTTAGGCGCGCGCCCCCTGGACGGTTTTCGGGAATGCGCGGATGTTCGCCCAGAAACCGAGTTTGAAGGGCATCGCGAGCTCACTTTGACGCACACTGAGAGAGAGGGAGGGAATCGCCGCAATTTGTCGAACGCCCCAGTGCGCGCATTACAAGCAGCGCGGCGTAAACAAATGGCGCTGCCGCGGGCGCCCGCCACGAGCGAGACAGATGCGAAGCTAATGAGGTCCGGAGGAAGGGGAGCTCGCGGTGACTAATGGCCGCTGAAGCCGTGCACGCGCCTGGCCGTCGACGACGAAGCAGGCGGCACCACCACGCGCGCCCGATTCGCCGCGAAGAAAGCGACGTTCGTTCAGAGCGCTTGGACGACGTCTCTGCAGACTAATCGGCCTGGGGTACGAGCGCTCCTCTTCATTAATACAGTCGTGTCATCTCAGAAGGATGCGGTTAGCTTGGAGAGTTGGTATACTAGAGGCGAGCAGCGTGGAAACAAAATAAAACAATATGGGAACGTCTTCACTGTGTATATCACTTTTTTTTTTCGCACAGTTCTTCTCAAGTTAATATTATTATTATTTTCACTCAACGTTAATATGCGGGAAGAGCTGGTGCCCTTTCAAGATTACTTTCCGGGTTTCTCCGGGGAAATTATCTTCCCTGCTCACGCATGCGGAAGTCCGGAACTTCGCAACCAGTCATAAGGTGTCTTCTTGGCGTTGGCTACGCCATCAGGATTACATCAAGTACTCTCGAAGCAGCGCCCACTCCGCTGTAAAGGGGGTGGGACGGGGGGGGGGGTTGCTTACGAATAGCGCATACCAACGCTTTGTGGCTTCGATGTCATTTAAGGTTTACAGGCAACGCAGGGTTTCCGCGGCGGCGACGAAGAGATTCTGCCAAAGGAACGTGCGTATCTCTTGTCTGCTTTTTCACTCGCCCCAAGTAATCTAACTGACCAGTTTTACTTTCAGCAGTTAATTAATGCTCAACATTTAATACCCCCCCCTCCCATTATATCCAAGTTACTGTGAAAGTTGAAAGGTTCCTGTACGGATCTCACTCGATGAATATCGTACTAATGTTCCATTACGATAAGCCGAGCTAGTAGCTTAAATCCCTACTTCTGTTGCAGAAGGCACAAGGCTAATTTCACTACGAACTCTTGCTCCCCTCTGTTTTCTCTGTTTATCTTTCTTTCTCCTTTTTTTATTTTGTGATGTAGCAAGTAGGAGTGCAGTAATCTTTGCATTCACATGCAGGTTTTTCTTTCCGATTTCAATTTTGCCGTACTGTAAAAACAATTACTCAGTGCCGTAACGTAGTGTAAAAACTTCTTTTTTCTTCCCATTTGTCAACTGCACCCCATTTGTCTGTCTCACTTTCTCCCACTGCTATACACTTGCCATTTTGATTTACCTACACTTGGCTGCCAACCTCTATCTCCTCCTTCGGTTCACCTCCTTGGGGTGCACACGGTAGTGCATTTTAGCTTCTCACTCCTTTTCCACCATTTTTTTAGGGACGAAGCTCCTAAAGGAGAGGGTCTGCCCATCCCTCGCATGTATGTACGTGACCACATATAGTTCCACCTTTGCCAACTGCCCACTACTTGAGCCTTGCAAACATCCCACTACGCCCCATTCCCGATCCACCACTTCACCGACCATAAAGCAAATACTGTTGAGAAGCAGCCAATACGAAATGCAAGATGGTCGCGTACTTGTATCCAGGTGCGCGTTAAAGAACCATAGATTGTCCCACTGTGTCCATCCCTTGTTTGTACGTGACCGCCTATAGTTCCACCTTTGCAAACTGCCCACTACTTCGTCCTTGCAAACATCCAACTACGCCCCATCACCGATCTACCACTTCGCCGACCATAAAGCAAATACTGTTGAGAAGCAGCCAATACGAAATGCAAGATGCAAGGTCGCGTACTTGAATCCAGGTGCGCGTTAAAGAACCATAGATGGCGGTTTCGGGACGTTAAACTCCAACATTTTATTAGCTATATGAAAAGGACGTACTATTCAAGCTAAAGGTCGCCAAAGTAGCCACGTCATTGAACGTTATCGCCAAATGTGTAGCCACATAGAACAAAAGCAGTACTATGAGTGCAGTGTTTATTGATTGATTGGTTGGTGGGCGGGTTTAACGTCCCAAAACCACCATATAATTATGAGAGACGCCGTAGTAGAGGGCTCCTAAAATTTCAACCACCTGGGGTTTTTTAACGTGCGCCCAAATCTGAGCACAAGGTACAGTTTTTAAATTTTCAACAATAAATAACACCGTTGTGAATAATTAAAACCATACAAGTACGACCACAAGTTCCCCCTTGCTCGGTTTTCCAGTGAGAAATAGGTTGCATATGAATAAATAAATTTTAATAACTGCGCCGGCGTATAGTTAATAGAATAGATATATATTTCTTACCAGACACAAAGCGATGTTTGGAACGTTCGAGACAACCAGTCAGCAGGAACATTAAACACTGAAGCAGCAGACCAAATTCGATTAGTGGTGTTTATACGTAGCACCCCTCCAACTTCAGATAGTGAAAAGTAAAGTTGAACAGTCCATCGTCAGTTTGTTGCGGACCTGCCTTTCCCAAAATCAACTGAGAACACGCGCAGCAGACAAGAAACTTGCGCGTCGCGCCAGATTACGGTAGCGGGAGCGGCACGCCAGCCACCGTTGGCCAACATGCACAAAGCTTCACACTTTCGTATTTGTCTTGGGTGCTTCGATTCTGTTTGTGGGAAGGACGCCACAGGTGTCGGCTGACACGACAGAAAAGTTAAGGAACAGAGTGTACTATGCGCCAATAATTACAAATATAGATACCTAATACGCAAAAACAGAAGTGCAAAAGTAGACAGAGAGTATATATGGAGCCAACCTGAAATTTTCGTCGCCAGACGGGGTCATAATGCAGCCAATTTGGCGCAAAGTAGCCACCAACGGCAGCCCTGCCCTTTATACTCTTCCTTTTGGGCTTTTGCGAATAAGGCACATACTTACTAAAAACCGCCAGGCCTGCGCGGAACGCACATCACTATCAAAGCGAAAGCTACAAGAGCAGTCTTTCTGGAACTTTTTCAATACCTTATTTGTATAATTGCTCCAAGCATAGTTGTAGGCTACCCACTACAGCATGAATGGGTGAATGAACATTATTTGGTCTTTCGGAACACGATTCAGCACGTTGCGGGCCGCTCCCACGTCGGAACTGAAAGACGAACTCTCTGCTTCGTCGCGGGCGCTGCGGACTGCCCATAACTGTTTTTCGACTCCGGAGCTTGTAATAGCGGAGGAGGAGGAGGATTGAAAGAGGAAGGACAGGGAGGTTAGCCAGTTCTCAGACCGGCTGGCTACCCTGTACTGGGGGAGGGGGTAGGGGAGATAAAAGATGAGAGAAAAGAGACGTTGAAAAAAAAAGGAGAGGAAAGGTCATCAGACGATCCACGACGCTGCTTACAGTCTGCCTCTAAGACCACTTGCCTGCAGAAAGCGCAACAACGCTCTCAATGTCTTGCGTGCAGAGGACGGTCTTGGCCAGTGTCCTAATACCCTCTCTTCCGACAATTGGCGATTGTCTAGTCTATCTAAAGAATTCGACCTTGTAATAGCGCCCTCACATTTGGACGGCGTGATGACTTCCCCAGAGCGTAACGCGGGGTATCGCCAGAGCACATGCTCCAAGTTAGCCCCAAAATACAGCCAACTAATGCATGTTCCCACTACACCATAAATATTTTAGGGGCGAAGCTCCTTAAGGTGTGGGTCTGTACATCCTCCAGTATGTAGTAGTAGTAGTTGGTAGCCACAGGCGATGCGAGATGGGAGATGGCGGTACTTGGAGTGTTCACTAGATGGACGCTCGGACGTATGGACAGAGAGAGTAGCAAACGGACGGACGGATGGATAGATGCGCGGACGTACGGACGGATGGGCACACGAACAGACAGACAGACAGACAGACAGACAGACAGACAGAAGGACGGACGAACGGACAGGCAGACAAACAGAGAGACAGACAGACGGACGGACGGATAGACGGACAGGCAGACAAACAAAGGGACGGACGGACAGAAAGACAGACCGACGGACGGACAAGCAGACAAACAGACAGACAGACGGACGGATAGACGGACAGGCAGACAAACAGACAAAGGGACGGACAGACGTATGGACAGACAGACAGACAGACAAACAGATGGATGGACGGACTCACGGACGAACGCATGGACAGACGGACGGACGCATGGATGGACGCACGGATGGCCGCGCGGACGGACGGAAGCCCGGACGGGCTGACCTCCGCTTCGCCCCACTCATCATCATTCACTCCGTGGATATGCTGTGATTTTTTTATTGTAGTAAGGAAGCATACAATATGCCATCCTTCGTCATTCTTCGGAGAAGCGTGGTACCCGCTACACACTTGCAAGGAACTTTGCGCAATTCTTTGATGCTGCGGCTGACGACGATGAGGAAAATTATGCCTAACGATATATAGTAATGGGTTGGAGCATTCGACGACCCCAGTCGTTACGCCATTCGCATTGCACGACGCCTGGTTGTTCCTTTGAAAACGCTTTATTGCACACACAGTGTGATGACTTCACAAAGCATGAAGTAGCCACGTGGAAGCGGGGCATGGCGATCTCTGAGGCACTCGTTCCTGCGCGCTCGCTCGCCTCCTGTGCTGGCAGCCGTTGTGAGGACCGATGTATCTGCACGGCGGACGGCCGAGCAAGCCAGAGCGATTGTCAAACAGTCCATCCATCCATCCATCCATCCATCCATCCATCCATCCATCCATCCATCCGTCCGTCCGTCCTTCCATCCGTCCGTCCATCCATTCCATTCATACATACATACCGTACATCTATCTATCTATCTATCTATCTATCTATCTATCTATCTATCTATCTATCTATCTATCTATCTATCTATCTATCTATCTATCTATGTGTTGCTTCCTGATTATTGTTGGTACTGCAATTGTCGTCTCAACCAACACCAGTGGGCCTGAGGCATAAAAAAAATTAATCAGGAGCTATCCCACACTGGAAAGTGCATGAGCGGCCAAGCTGCTCGGCACACCACACAGAGGTGACAAGCAATCTCGAAACAAACACGTTCGCACACTCTGCAACTAAATCCTCAACGCTGGCACAAACAGTTCCTTCTGAATTTAGAGCTTGCTCTGCAAAGCTTTCCATTTCAGCAAGATGCATTTTTCTTGTTTGTTTGTATTCCGCTGTATACATCATCTTATCAGGCTTACTGCATGTAAGAGCGCACGCAGAACATATTGCAGGGGGTCGCACCTGTGGAAGGCGAGGGGGCGGGTATCAGGGCAGCGCATCAGGGGGGTATGGGGACTCGAGCCCCAATCCCCCAATTTTACCTGCCACCCCCCCCCCCCCGAAGAGTCAATATACAACACCCTTAATTCCCCGCCTCCAAGGACACCCCCCCCCCCATTCCCCATAGGGGACTAACTCATCGTAGGTGCCAGCCGAGGAGAAAATTCCTGAGCCACCCTTGGCACGTATCCAGCACAGATAACCTTTCCGTAACGTGACCTTAGAATGTGCTAAGTTCGCTGGCGATCCCGCCACGTGGATTTGCGGTAACTCAGTATGCTAATCGGGGAGTGTACCTTACTATTGGTACAGCATAGAAAAATAATACGGAAAAGTCCGAAGGGGGCCCTTCCGGAAGCGTATGGCCGCACGCGTTTGGCGCTTTGCCGCCTCTCGAGTGTTGCGTTCTTCATTTCTAATGCTCCTGCAGTGAGGGAGTTTGCCCAATTTCTGTGGCACATTCCAGAGCTCAGTGTTTCTGCACACAAACAAACGGACTAAGACCCTACAGCCATTTCAAGCTTCGCAGTAAAAGAAAAAAAAAACACTGAAAACAAATAAGAGCATTCGTTTTTTTTTTTTTCAGTTCGGTTCCGCCCGTGCTGCCTCATCTAAAGCAATCAGGGAAGCCACGCATCCAACATCGAAACAAAAAGAAAGAATAAAAGATGATAGGAGAAGTTAGGGCCTGTGTTTTTACGGTAGCGCCCTTGTAAACATTCCCAGCAGCTCAATGACTCGAAAGTGAGTGATGTACCAAGGGGAGGCGAAAAAAAAAAGTTGAGTCAACGGAACCTAGAACATTGGAAACGCCGCCCTGTTGTCTGCGTGAACGCATTCTCCAGAGTTTTCGCTGATTCGGTCTCTATACCGGACAGGAACCGGGGATTGGAGAGGAACGACAGCGGATAAGTTTTTCTTTTATTAACGGGGACCATCTCGCGTCCTCTCCAAAGAGCCGGGCCAGTAGCACGCGGTGCGACTAAGCCGGAACTTGGCGGGGCTTTGTTTTCCTTCCAGAGTCGGACGAGGCTGGCCCACTCTCCCTCCGGCAGAGCGAGCAGCAGCGCTGCTGCGGCGGCGATGTTCGCTTGCGGTGGTGGTGCCACCACCGAATTGCGAAAGGTCGCCATAAAGCGAGGCGTGCCGGCGGCTGCGCACTTCCAGCGAGAGCTCGATCACGGGACACGCGCGGCCTGCGGGCGCGTGGCCACGTTCGCGGGCCTCGCGCCGCCAAGGTGAGGAAAACCGGCATCGCATCTCCGCGGCGAAGGGAAGGAAGAACAAGCAGCGGGGCGTTCCGTCAACAAGCAGCCGCCACAACGCAGGGTCGTACGAGACGCGACCGCGGCGGCAGAAAGAAGGGAGCTCTCCGCCAGCACCGACTCGCGCATTGGCATCGCGCTTCCGCGAGCGACCTGCGGTGCCCTTCCCCTCTAGCATAACCAGTTTAGTAGTCAAACCACTTACTATTAACTGGACCATGCGGACGGCGCCCACAACGTCTGGCAGCGCGCAAGCCCGCGCGAGCCACGCGTGTAACAGCATGTGTGTATCGACGATTCAGGCTGGCGTGCGAGGAGTCTTAAAGGGACGTTAGAGTGAAACAAGTAATCGCTTTGGATTGGTTAATTTTTAATCCGAGAACTCCGATCCACGTTAATTTCACCATCGCAAGTTTATTACTATACGAGAAAACGAACTCCAAACAATTTTGCGCCAAAATCGTCACGTATTTCGGCATTTCGTTTTTGTATTCTGGCGACATTAGCTCAAAGAAATTTCTTGAAGATTGCTATGTTAAGTCTATGGCCCCCTTACTTAAAAAGTGCGCTTACTTTTTACTGATTATGAACTACGTATACCCCCCAGAACACGCTGTCAAAGGCAACAATGTTACGGTATTGGGTTCGGGAATTTCAAAGTGGCGTCGACACCCGCATTTCATTTTTGCGCGTTTTCTCGCGGCAAGCGAGGCGAGCTTAGAATTGCGAAAGAGTATTTTACTTATACGAGAATAAAATCGCTTTTCACTTTCGAAACCCTTTAAGTTTAGCGTCCCTTTAAGGAGTAGTAGCCTTAAGAGATAGGAAGAGAGCACAATGAGTCAGAGAACAAACGGGGGTGTAAAATATAGTTGAAATCAAGAAGAAATGAAGATGGGCCGGGCACATGGCACGTAGGCAGGATAACCGCTGGTCATTAAGTGTAACTGCATGTATTCCCAGAGAAAGCAAACGCACGAAGGGGAGACAGAAAGTTAGGTGGGCCGATGAGATTAGGAAGTTAGTTAAGTTGAACGTACCAGCAGAAAGAACAAGACTGGGTTAATTGGCGAAACATGGGAGAGGCATTTGTCCTATACAGTGGGCGTAGTCCGGACGATGAAGGAGAACAATTGTCTGTATAGTACATCTTCGAGCAGTCGTTATACGCGGCCCGGACATAGACGTTCACAAACACTTTGGTCGGTGTCGAGTTTCGCTAATACCTTTTTTCAAAAAGGCAGCAGCCGAGACCTCGAGCTAGTTCGTATCCGAGTGCGCGAATAAGAGCTCAAAGAGCGCCCGATTGGCAGGAAACAGACAGGCTCTCAACACACACACACACACACACACACACACACACACACACACACACACACACACACACACACACACACACACACACACAAATGAAGCATGTATATGTGTATACCTTCAGCGCTTCAAAAGATGCCAAAAGATGCTACAACCGTCTGTATTCGATGTTCATTCGGGCTATTCCCTTCCGCCTGAACAGGAGTCCCTTCCGGCTGCATACAGACGTGGAACGATTGCCAAACGCATAGCTTAAAATACGTGTTCTTTCAACCTTCCATGATTCACCTTCAATAATAGCAACATTGATCATGCCCCAGCTTAATAAGAACGCATTGTATAGTAGCAATCGACTGTCGTATACATTGGTGACTAGGTCCTGGAGAAACGGAAATTTATTCGAGCGTTTACAATCCCGCATGTCCGTCGTGGTGGTGTAGCGGGAACAGTGTTCGGCTACTGACCCGAAGGTTGCGGGTTCGATCGCGGCCTCCACAATCGTAAGAGGCGATCACGCCAGACGCCTCTGTACTGCGCGATGCCAGTGCAGGTCAAAGAACACCAGGTTGTCGGAGCCTTCCACTATGATGTGCCTCATCGTCATATCGTGGTTTCGGGACCTTAAACCCCAGATATCAATCGGTCCCGTATACAACTAGAAACGTATGCATATGCATCGTGCAAGGCTAGACGCGGGACACCTTAATTTATTATTGATATCTGGCATTTAACGTCCCCGAAAACCATATGATTATGTGAGACGCCGTAGTGGAGGGCTCCGGAAATGCTGACCACCTGGAATTCTTTAACGTGCACCCAAATCTGAGCACACGGGCATACTATAGCTTTTGCTGCTCTTTATTGGCTTCGCACATTTCATTGCACTCAATAATAATAATTCTGCGGTACAAAACAGAATGTGGCATTCTATGTGCACGTGCGCGATTTTTAACGACAAGAGAGCGAGGTATGCGCGTGCGTTCCCATTTCGTGGTTAGGTTGATGCCCTGTTACCTTGTTGAACTACAACAACACAGCTGCTAAAAATACAGGAAAAGAGGTGGCCGCGAGTAAAACTTATACGATCGTACACGTAACACGGAGAGTGCACCGCCACGCGCGTTTCTTCAACGGGACGCCTCGCCCCGTTCCTTATGAAGAAAAAGAGTCTGTATCCATAGAAGTCCGCCGGCTAAGTTATGCTAGTTTTGTGAAAGTTTAAGCGCATGTTTCCTGAATCCTACCCTGAGGCCAACTGTTAATCGTGTAACGATCGTGTAGCCACCGTGGAGCATGTACTGTGGAATTGCGAAATGGTTAAGGATCGCAGTTCCTCCGGATGAATGCACTGACTAGCTCAGATCTCCAGGACCAACTTTGGACAATCCAGCAAGCCCGGGAAACTACAGCGAGGAGCGGCCTAGACCCAAGTAATCAATTTGAAGGCTACTTTATAAAGTTGTCTTACTCACTATAGTCTGGTGGCAAGATAGAGGGCGAGTATACCACATAAGGTCAAAATATCATTCTCTGGAAGTGTATGGTAATATTGTAGTATACGAATAGTTACAGTAGCGGCGGCTGCATTTCCGATGGAGGCGGAAATGTTGTAGGCCCGTGTACTCAGATTTGGGTGCACGTTAAAGAACCCCAGGTGGTCAAAATTTCCGGAGCCCTCCACTACGGCGTCTCTCATAATCATATGGTGGTTTTGGGACGTTAAACCCCACAAATCAATCATCAATAGTTACAGTAGCGGGAATTGACAGCTACATTTTATTGGGAAGGGAAAAAAAAAACACCGCTTTGATAAGCTAAGCTCTCATTCTACAGCAGCAGTTTCAGCCCACGATCTGGAATTTCACAGCTGAGTGTTCTTTCAGTGCATTACCGTATATGTGACACCCGAAAACATCCAACGCACCAGCGTAGGCAAGACGGTTCGGTGGACACCGAGGAAGCCGCACGCGCCCGGCGCAATGAGATGCAGCGCGACCAAAAAGCGATAAAAGCCACGGACGACCGGCTTATCGCGCACAACAAGCGGCGAAGATCAAAACAAACCGCGCGGTCTATGCGGTCGCTGCTCCGAGACGGCCCTGTGTAAACATGCGCACCAAGCGAGCACGCGCGGTTATCTCGGGGTGGGGGGGGGGGGGACGCAGAGCAGCCACGACACATTCTGCTTGCCAAAAATATGGTTGCTCGAACACGGAAGCCTTTCTGTAAATACGCTTTCCTCGGCGTTTAGTCGTGGCGTAAAGCGATGGACGGCGATGCTTTCGGGACGGCGGTCAAACCCCACACTAGAACACGCCGTGTTTGACATTGCATAAACAGGTATGTGTCGAAATCTGCAAACAGACCTCATTCGCTGTTCACGAACAGCGAAGTTTCTGGACTAATTCCTCAAGGGCCTAGCCTCGTCGGCGACGCAAAACCGAAATTGAGCCCCTGCCGAACGACAAAAAAAAACATCTTCGTAAAGAAAACGACTTCAGCAGTGAATCAATCAAGCATATGTAGAGATGAAGAGGATTATGTGCCGCAGTGGGTCACGCCTTTAGCAAGAGGAGCCGAGCACGAGCTGTTCCCCCGAGCGTTGCGTTTCCTGCGTCGGTTGCTGGGTGTTTTCTTCAGCCATGTCTGGGATGGCAGAGTGGTGGAGGTGCGGGGTAAGTCAACCTGGAACTCTGAAACGGGGTTTGTTGGCGTAAGTAGCACTTGTACAGCAGGTCTACTGATGCGGAAAGCGGGCGGCAGCAACCGACGCAGGAAACGCAACGCTCGGGGGAACAGCTCGTGCTCGGCTCCTCTTGCTAAAGGCGCGACCCACTGCGGCACATAATCCTCTTCCTCTCTACACATATGACAGTACAGCACATGATCATCTGCGCCTTCCACCTGTCAATCCGTTCATGCATCGGTCCGTCCGTCCATCCGTCCCCCCACCCACCCACCCCGCCCACCCACCCACTCGCGTGCGTGCGTGCGTGCGTGCGTGCGTGCGCGCGTGCGTGTGTGTGTGTGTGTGTGTGTGGGTGTGGGTGGGTGTGTGTGTGTGTGTGTGTGTGTGTGTGTGTGTGTGTGTGTGTGTGTGTGTGTGTGTGTGTGTGTGTGTGTGTGTGTCAGGTACGTATTCGCAACTTTCAAAGATGGTGACATCACGATGCGGCATCCGTCGTAACTGCCCACGCAGCCAGCCCATGCCCTCGTTCAGTCTGCCTCACTTTGGCGGTTCGTTATATTTTGCCACAGGCGATTTTCATGCAGGCGCAAATGCGCACATTTGATCTCACGCGTGTCCGACTAGAAGACTTCGATTGGAATACTCATAATGCTTTTATGTGAATCACCTATCAAATTCTCGTTATCACATCGAAATCAGAGGCTAAATCTCTGAGAATTATCAATCGCTCAACCCTACTATCCATTCTCTGGCTTGTGTGTTTCAAACAAATCGTTCGACGATTCAGAGTACGGTGTACTCTACTAAAGGAGAGCCTTACGCCCTCCAGCCCCTAGGGCTCAGCGGGCAGACTTCGTTTCGAAAAGGGGATAACCTTTCAGAGTACTACGTACTCTACTATGGGAGAGCTGAGAGCCGTCCCGTGGGTTCCGCACTTGGGTTCGGGGGGGGGGGGGGATTAGAAAAAGGGGGTAACGATTAAGAGTACAAGGTACTCTACTATGGGAGAGCTAAAAGCCGTCCCTGGCGCTGAGACTGCGACGAAGGGCATAATCAACTGCTACATGATCGCATTAAACCACCGCTTTTTTCCCAACAACTATTTGTACAGGACAACGTTACACGGTCTAGGCAGGCTCTAAACGAAGAACAAATTAAATCACTTCAAAAACGGTCTAAGTGCTTGTTCAAATGAATTCCAAGATCATTTCTTTCTACAAAAAAGAATTCTTAATCAAAGTTAATAATGCCGACGTCACTAAGGCATATATTGCATCATATCCTTCGTTTGAACGCAAATGCTTGGCGATCGAGGAGCGCGCTTTTATTCAGGTGCGAATTCTCGCATTTTTCTGGAGATGGCGCCACATGGCGTGCCACTAGATATACATCGGCCTGTTTTCGTGTCGTGGTCATCTCGGCCTCATACGCTAAGCAGATATCAAGGCTTATCTGACCCATTGACAGCAAGCAATGGCGTTTGTATATGAGTGAGTACGTACACAATGTGATGTCGTGTAGTTTGGTGGACATTGTAGCGATCGGGCTATGCCTTGACCCAGCGAGTCATTTGCCACGCTGGATTAGTGCAAAAAGGACAGTCTCGCCACGTCTGGACGGAGGAAGCAACAGAGGCCGGCCCCACGAGACGTCGCCTACTGATTGACAGCGGCGCCAACGGAGTGGAATGTCGCCAAAGAGGGTTTTGGAGCCGCCGCTCTATCTCCCGCCTG
Source organism: Rhipicephalus annulatus (assembly GCA_013436015.1). Taxonomy (NCBI): domain Eukaryota; kingdom Metazoa; phylum Arthropoda; class Arachnida; order Ixodida; family Ixodidae; genus Rhipicephalus; species Rhipicephalus annulatus. The sequence goes on from WOVY01005549.1 coordinate 205,696, forward strand.
TGCCAGCCACGCATCGTTAGCGCGTTAACCGGCAGACGACGACGGCGCTGATCAAAGGGCTCTCCCCAGAGGAATCCACGAACCGGGCACCTCTCAAAAGATCGGCACTTGTTTAATCCATTGTCAAGTAGCCGACCCGCTGACTGACTATGCCCGCCAGGCATTGTCCCGGAGTACGAGACGTAGTGTCGCCAAGACGCCACCAAGAGGACAACAGGGACGCCGTCTTCCTGGGGGAGACCGCGGCGGCTGCCGCGGATCGCCCCGCTAATTGAGCGAACATAATCGGCGGACCCTTTGAAGTATGCGGCCAGGATCGTGGGCACTCTCGACTAAAGACTCACACACGACGAGGGAGAGCCTTGCTGGCGCCACCAAAGTGCAGTGTTCACGTGGACCTTGCATGCTCGCCCCCCCTCACCTGTGTGTGCGTGATTGGTGGTCGACTCGTAGAGGAGGAGCCCGACAGGGCATAAAACGACGCGGCAGAGTGCTGGACGTCGCTCTGAACTAAGAAAAGTTCAACCACCACGCTCGTGGTTTGTGAAACCACTAGCTCTTCTCTTCTCTTCTGTCATCTCGACAACTCCCGTAATGATGTAAATAAATCCGTTAAGTTTGCTCAAAGCTCTCCCCTAGTCCTTGGCTCGACGGAGCGACGGCGATCGGCCCCGCTACCCGCAGACTGCGGTCACCGCGAAGCGCTACAACTGGTGGCAGCGGTGGGATGTGAGCCTGGAGGACGGAGAATGAACAACACGCCGAGATCATGGAGACTGGCAGCTGTGGACTGGTGAGTGCTGGCTTTGGTTTTTTGGTTGCCAGGCTGATAAGATAGAAGTGCAATCTTTCCGCTGGTAGAGGCTACCACAGAAGCAGTTGTTTACGGAACTTCTGGGTAGAGAGTGAGCTGCACCACACTAGTTCTCTGTCATGGATTGGAAGCGTTTGTTGAAGAGTCAGCTCCTGATTCTTGGGGAGGAGCTGGGAGCAGAAGTAGATGCGGGGATGAAGAAACACGCAATTGTTGGCGCTATCGAGGGCTTGAATCTGACCAGTGAAGAAATTAAAGAAACGTGGAACGAGATTCAACAACAGGAACAGGAGCGTCAGGAAAGGCGAGAGCAAGAGAGAGAGCAGTGGAAGGAAACCCTAAAGGTAAAACTGGAAGAGACAAGAAGATCAATACAGTGCCTTAGATGGTCTCAAGTAAATTCGAGGATCCATGTATTCGAAGAGGGCGAGGATATAGAGAGTTACCTAACCTCTTACGAGAATGTTTGCAGAGACCTAAGGCTCGACGAAGACTATTGGTCTATCGCCTTATTGAGTGTCTTTCCGTGCGACTCAATTGGTAGAATAGGGTACCTTTCCGAGGAGGAGTTCAATAATTACAATGTAGCTAAGGCAGCCTTACTGCGGTGCTTCGGCATTAGAGCTGACAGAAAGCAAATGGAGTACAAGCTCCCGAACGCTCCGTTGAAGAACGCGCGACGGTGTGCTGGTATTAAAACCAAGCCTGAGAGAGGTCCGCGTGTCTCTCATAGCACCAAGGTGAATAGTGAGAGCAAATGGGAGATAGAAAAACGGGAGCGAGGTGAAGAGTTCGAGCGAGCACTCAGCCTAGAGATTGAACTGTCAGAACAAAAAGTCGAGGCAACGCAGTGGAAGATTCAGCCATCCGCAAGTGTAGCGCACGAGAAGTGCGAGGTGCAGCCCAGAGCTTTAGAGAAGGCTAGCACGTGTGAACATAGCGGCGGATTCGAAGGCAAATCGAGTTTGAGTGCTGCGAATGAGGCTGCGCTGAGTAGAGAGGCCGACGAAGGCCAGAGCGAGTGCGACGAGGTGCTTTGCCAGTTAACTGTTAGCGAAACAGCTAGAATAGCTGTAGACAATCTGGCACAGACCTCAACTGTGTTTGTCGCGATGGTGGATCTTGCAAATGAGGTCGAAGTAGGCAAGAACACCGGAGAAAGCTCAGAAGCAGCGAGCGTAGAGAAGGGTATCAGTGCAGTTGCAGACAGCTCTCAGGAATGCGAGCAAGATTTTTCGAAGGGAAACAGCTGCATTGTTCGTAAGTGTGTTAACAAGTCCGCCGGTCTAGAGGGTGAGAATAAAGATGACCAGGTCAAAAATCATTTAGACCGCGCGACTGAGACAGCTGACGAAAGCTGTGAGAGGGTTCACGAGTGTGAGATGCGATCGGGAGGCTCGGAAGTGACACGCAAAAAGCAGCGCAGACGAAAGAGACGTCGCAAATCCGCGAGAAAGACGAACAGTACTACGCGTGTAAAAGAAGGCGCAAAACCTGTCAGCGTAGCAAATAAGAGCTTGGCAGCAGCGTCAAAATTACATTGCATGCGTCCGAGCGACCGGACGAAAAGCAAGAGGAAAGCGGGTTCGCGAATGGAATTGCGTGGAGAGCGCCGTTCTTTCCGTTCTATCCACAGAACGTTTCAGGGCGCACCTGAGTACAGCGTTAGCACAGGTGAATCGGCCAGACAGGGCGACAGAGCCAAGAAATCAAAGTGCCGAAACACTGTGGCAGGTGGTGCAGAGGCACCCTTGAGCGGTAAAACCATTGATAACTCAACCGGCAACGAATTCACCAGCGGTGCAGGACAGGTCGGTCGCAGACGTCGCCGGAAACGAGAGAGGCGTACGCGAGCGACAAAGCGAAGCGGTGAAAGAGGGGGCAATCAGCCGGGCGAGCGGCCCAAGAGTAGGTTACCAGCCAGTTCAAAGAAAGGTCCTTTGTGGCGTAAAGTAAGGTTCCAACGGCGGAAGGGTAGGCCCCAGCGCGCATCCCCGCGACGGAATGTACGCAGGAGATTTAAAGCTTTGCGGGAACGGGATTGTAGAAGGGGTCCTAGAGGAAAAGGAAAAGCCACAATAGCTAAGCACCACACGCGAGCTAGCCCAAAGAAAGCATGGCCACTCTGTCCCACGCATCGCTCCGGTCTCCTACGCCGAACTGATAGAAGACCGCCAAAATCGCAAATGAGGCGGAACGCTGCAGTTAAGCTTGTTGCTCGTGCACGTTGTCGTCTCGCGCGTTTTCAGAGTCGAAGACCACGACCGCCGCGTGTACGGCTGAAGGAGAAGCGACAGCTGTAGGAGGGAGAGTCGGACACAGGAGTTTATTTTGAAACATACTTGTTTGGTTATATTTGGTTTTAAAGTGGTGTTCCTGTGTCATCTCCACAGCTAGTTTGCTTGGACACTTTTTTCTTCCCTCTAGATTTTGTTTGCGTGTAACTTTGTCAAAATTTCGAGTTGAATTGTTCAGCGTTATGAGAAAGCAGTGGCCCGCATCAGTCAACTGACTGCGTGAAAGGAGTTTTCTTTAAGATACGAGCACGCAAGTCGCAAATGAAGATTTGGTACGCCCGCTAGTTTTGAAAGCGCGGTAGCGTAGTCGAGCGGCGCCGGAGTTTCTATGCTTCGTGCCCTTTAGTTAAGCGCGGCATCGCATGCCGTCTTCAATAGAGTAAATGAGCAATGTTTGGGAAGGTTTTAGAATAAAACCAAACAAAGCAATTTTCGAAATGCTCATGGGGAGAAACATTCGGTACAGGGGTTTTGGCGCAAAATTAACGCCTGTTTTGTTACGCACTCCTGACGTGTACCTCAAGTGTGATTGTTCCTTGCGTTTGTTTCTCGAGAAAATTCACGTTCAGAGGAGGGTTTAAGGACACCTAGGTGAGAGAGATATCGCCTATGTTAGGTGCGTGTAGGTATGCTAGCGCTCTTTGGATGAGAGTAAGATGTCATGCTAGAGCGCACAGCAAAGTCTTGTGCGTTCTTTAAAACCATGGGCTGACATGAAACTACATTCAGCAAATAAGCGTGTTAGTATACGAAATTGCATTACCCTTTGTTATTTCGGTATGTGCTCAGGGATCAGTTAAATTCTTTAGCTGAGCGTCGTGTTATACGGAACGTTGAGGGACGTTTTCCGTAATGATTTTAAGGGGTATTTGGAATAATCGAAATTTTTAGCTATGGGCAAGAGTATTAGTGTGGTTGCCATTTGAAAAAAAAAAGCGTAGGTGCATTGTGGCACATTTGAAAGACCGGCCTGGTTGCCGAAAACTCATTGCCGGCGCTTGCTGGTTCTAGTGGTTGGTCTTTGTGGTTTCAGTGGTGTTGGGAGACTGCGGTTACTGTGATCTCTCCCGTCGAGCAGCTGATACTACCCGACGTCCGAGATCTTCCCGTCGGCGGAGGAGCTGTAGCGATCGGGCTATGCCTTGACCCAGCGAGTCATTTGCCACGCTGGATTAGTGCAAAAAGGACAGTCTCGCCACGTCTGGACGGAGGAAGCAACAGAGGCCGGCCCCACGAGACGTCGCCTACTGATTGACAGCGGCGCCAACGGAGTGGAATGTCGCCAAAGAGGGTTTTGGAGCCGCCGCTCTATCTCCCGCCTGTGCCAGCCACGCATCGTTAGCGCGTTAACCGGCAGACGACGACGGCGCTGATCAAAGGGCTCTCCCCAGAGGAATCCACGAACCGGGCACCTCTCAAAAGATCGGCACTTGTTTAATCCATTGTCAAGTAGCCGACCCGCTGACTGACTATGCCCGCCAGGCATTGTCCCGGAGTACGAGACGTAGTGTCGCCAAGACGCCACCAAGAGGACAACAGGGACGCCGTCTTCCTGGGGGAGACCGCGGCGGCTGCCGCGGATCGCCCCGCTAATTGAGCGAACATAATCGGCGGACCCTTTGAAGTATGCGGCCAGGATCGTGGGCACTCTCGACTAAAGACTCACACACGACGAGGGAGAGCCTTGCTGGCGCCACCAAAGTGCAGTGTTCACGTGGACCTTGCATGCTCGCCCCCCCTCACCTGTGTGTGCGTGATTGGTGGTCGACTCGTAGAGGAGGAGCCCGACAGGGCATAAAACGACGCGGCAGAGTGCTGGACGTCGCTCTGAACTAAGAAAAGTTCAACCACCACGCTCGTGGTTTGTGAAACCACTAGCTCTTCTCTTCTCTTCTGTCATCTCGACAACTCCCGTAATGATGTAAATAAATCCGTTAAGTTTGCTCAAAGCTCTCCCCTAGTCCTTGGCTCGACGGAGCGACGGCGATCGGCCCCGCTACCCGCAGACTGCGGTCACCGCGAAGCGCTACAACATGTATCCTGCAAACATTGTAGCTAGCGCAATATCTAATCAGTTTACTATCTTGCATGGTCGAATGGTCAAGCTTCAATGTAATCTAGAGTAAGAGAGAGCCAGGCAATTTACAGTCATGGAATTCATTTCCTTATCAAGAGCATTTGGCAGCAAAAACGTCGGCATGATTTTGTCGTGAGATGCGTAAAGCCGTGTTGGGTCGCGGTGTGTGTGTGTGTGTGTTTCTCACTCGCACCATTAAGGAACGTTGATGTGACGCGCCTTCTGGACTATATGGCACAGACTAGAATGAACGATGCGCTCTACTAAGGCACTTATATATTACCTAATGTGTGTTTGTGTGTGTGTGTGTGTGTGTGTGTGTGTGTGTGTGTGTGTGTGTGTGTGTGTGTGTGTCCACTCATATCTCTGTCCGTCCATCTCTCCGTCTGTGCGTCCGTACTTGATACCAGTCTGTGACTTCAAGGTTCGTCCACTCGTCATCATTCGCTTCGTGGAGATGCGTGGATTTTTTGTGGAACTAACAGCGCCTTTATGGCCTGGCGGCGGGCTCTTGCACTGCTATGAATGACGACGCGGGTTCGATCCTCGGCCGCAGCGTACGCCTTTCGAAGGGACCGAAATACCGACACACCGGACGCAAGATAAGAAATCCCAGGTGCTGAAAATTGATCCGGAGTGCCTCATGTTGACGTGCGTCATAACCATATCGTGATTGTGGCACTTAAAGCCCAGATTTGTTTCTTACTCGTAGCGGTTAGTAGTTATTACAAGCTAAAGCAATGCTCATGAACTACACATGGTCTCTGAACAGTAGATAAGCCCATTAACGTTTAACAAAAGCAACAAAGATACATCACGGTCACCGCGCAGAAAAGTCGAGTTGAAGAGGCCACAGGACGAGAGATAAGCACTCGTCATGTGCTCTCTTGTTCATGACACCGTCTCTGATCGTGATTTCAAACATGCACCCTTAGAAACGTGGCCGCCACTGATGCGAAAGATGCTGTTCTTGTCATTTCGATGAGATCAGAGCTGATAAAGAGGACTGCAATGTACCGTAAAGAACTGCCGAAAGGCTTCATGTTGTCAAGCGTAGCCACAAAACTGTCCACCACCCCACTTTTCAAACTCCACGCGCACACTTACTGACGCCCCCCTCCCCCAGTACCAAATATCTGGAAAAAAAGGTAGCGATGAAAAGCACGCGCCGTCATTTTTGAGTCACACCCAAGCCCGAAGTGACAGCTCGCGGCATCCCTGAAAATAACAAACTCCGCGGCGCAGATGCCGAGGCTTCAGATTCTATTCCTGACCGAAGCAGCTCTATTTTGATACGCCCGGGGAAGCGACAGAAAGAGCCGTGATTTCAGTGCACGGCGGGCCGTTTGGAAATGTGCGAGTGGAGCTTTGAAGCGGCAACAAGTTTTCCCTTCCGAATCGAGTTCCTGCAACGCGAACACCACCGCTTCGCCACAGCGTCTACTAGTGTACGTGACACGTACACTGCTTGTAAAACCCCGCAAAACATCCACTCCACAATCGAACGCCGCTTCCGTAAAGTGCTGGACCTGAGGAGGAGGGGGGGGGGGGTCGCACGCATATGAGCAAACATATACGCGTAGAGACAGATAACGCTGAAGGAACAGCCCATAAATGAGCTCAGTCTATCTGCCATACAACGCATTCACCTGCGTGCACTAGAGCGCGGGTTAGTATAGGACAAGTAAAGCAAAAGCTCACTCGATGGCTCACTAAGCGTCTCAACAATGCAACTTCATGCACAAATAGGAAAGCGTGTGTTGGGCAAACTGCAATTTCACGCCTACAAATTCACGGCTTATATTGGGACGCCGATCCATCTTTCTATAAGCATCGGAGGCGCATAAAGGGACATGTACGGACGCATGCATGGGCATCTTGCAGAGTGCCGGGCCATGAACTAACGGGGCTTGGCAGCAGACGCGTCGCGGGCTAAAACATAGCGTTGACGAACGAGTGCGCCCCTGTTCCTGATATCGCAATACCTTCGACTGGACAACGGCAGCATATATTCACTGCTGATTCAAACCAGATGAATGTCACCGTCATGATACGCCCAGATGTGGTCCATACGGGGCTCCCGTTTGGTACTAGCTCCGCTTTAGCTCCTACTCAGATGCACATTAAGATGCGCAATTCACGGCATTCATCCGGTTTTTTTTTTTTGCCTATGGGGCTTGTTTTATCGTATCCTTTACATTAATGCATTGTGCGTATTTCTGCCTTAACGCTCCAAACTGGCTATTTCACCAGCAAGAACGCTAAGTCACGCTGATACGCGCATGCTGTTCGTGATTTAAAAGTGCTGAGCGAGAGCAAAGCAAGCAATACAGATAACGGTTATTGTTTGGGTGCAAGATAAGCCCACATATGAGCAGACACTTATGATGGTGTCATTGCAAATAATAAACATCGAAAACGAAGGAAGCGCTGGCGACTGTTCATTTGGAGAGCGAGAATAACTCCAAGCCTGATATGAAGTGCCACGTTCTCGATGGAGCGTACGCAGTAACGTCTGGCGCCTGTGCCGAAGAGGAAGCGGCGGCCTGACTATTCTCATGAACAATGCGCCAAAAGGCTGCTTGGCGGCTAATACAAAGAACGAGGAAAGTGACCAGGTAGTGACAAAGCGTTCAACGTCCCTGTGTCAAACAATGTCTTTAGACATCGGGGTCCGTCCGGACGCCCCGTGGTGTCGTTTGTGGTCGTGGGCATCGAGTCACAGAGAAACAATGACGCATGTCCCTTTGAAGTCTTCCGCTGAAGAGCGTCGGCGGAGCGTCAAACGATTCAGCTTCTCTGTGTGGCGATAGTTATAGCGCGAGAACAAAACGACCACACAGAGACAAGAAGACACGAAGGACACGAACTTTCTTGTCTTTCTTTCTTTCTTTCTTTCTTTCTTTCTTTCTTTCTTTCTTTCTTTCTTTCTTTCTTCTTGTGTCTGTGTCTCTTTCTTGTCATCTTGTCTTTCTTGTCTCTGTGTCGTCGTTTTGTTCTCGCGCTATAACTATCGTCATGCCATACCAACTAACCCAAGCTGCCACACTTCTCTGTGAGGGTTATGCTGTGTGCATTTTTTTTTCTAGTTCTGTGGATAACACTGCGCGATTCTGACCGACACACTCCGCCCTTTCTCGCAGGCGGACAAGAGGCGCCACGACACCTCCTGAACACCGTGTTGTGCATTAAGTTGCAAGAAAATAAAATGTTATGGCATGTCGGTAGCAGACTCCTCTTCCAACGTGTTGAATGGCTTCTTAAAAGTATTTCGTTTTCCCTAGACCACAGGGTGATTTGTGAAATATTTACCGAGTTTAGGTCTAGGGAAAACGAAATACATTTAACGACTGATTCAACATGCCGGAAGAGGAGTCTGCTACCAGCATGTCGTAACTTTTTTTTTTTAACTCCAAACCTCGTGCTTTGCTCTTTGCTGCCTTGAGGGCGCTTTGCCGGAAGGTGAGCCATGATATTGTTGATTGATTGATATGTGGGGTTTCACGTGCCAAAACCACCATATGATTATGAGAGACGCCGTAGTGAAGGGCTCCGGAAATTTTGACCACCTGAGGTTCTTTAACGTGCAGCCATGACAATGTTCGCTTTGATCATTCTGGAGGAGGGTGATGAACACAGAGACACTCGAAAATTTCCGAAGCTTGCACTAAGCCGCGCAAGGCACAATCTTAAAAAAAAGAAAAACGTTGTAGTACTTACTAAGTTCTGTTTACTAACTGCTTGTTACATATGTTACTAACCGGTTAGTAAGTGATATTAACGGGGAGGTTAGTAAGCGTAACTATTTCCATCGTTACTAACGCAGTTAGTAATGGTTACTAACAAAAGAAATCTATTACACGCGATCAACTTGCCTCACGAATTACCCGTTTTATAACAGTCCTGTTCACGAGCATCAACATTTCGATATATCACTGAGCAATTACTCACATTATGCCGTAAAGGAAAACAGCAGACATACACAAGTCCACGCGAGAAGTACAGTTCCCAAGCGGTTTCAAGAGTATTTATAGTCCTAACATTGGGGAACGCAGCTGGTGCCAGTGGGCGGTTATACTGTAGGATGTATGATTTAAGTAAGGCGCCTTCATTTGTACAACGTACAGTTTCTTTAGGTGAGCGAGGTAACTTAATGCAGGTCTTTTAATCAAGCGTAACAAGAAAAACAATTAGTTATGTCTATTTTGCATAACATGGCATCAACTAGCCCTAATATTCATGACATAAGACTGGGGAGTAAGCTTGGATATATTGTCTCAATGAACTTGAATGCGTCCCCGTGCTTATTAAATAGTTTATTACATGCTCGTAGTAATAACCTAGTTCATTAAATACGTGCATGACGAACAGTTACTAACAGTGCGCAAAACGTATAGTAACCGTTGCAACCTTCAAGCATTTGCTAACGTGGGTAGTAAAAGGTTAGTGATGACCCAAGAAGGTTAGTAAGAGCTGCTGTTACTAACATTTTGCTCGTGGTTACTAGCTTCTTACTAACTTATCTTTAAGACTGCATGAAATAGTGAAACTGGACGATTCTGAAGACTGACATGCTTTTAGGTTGTTTCTAGGCCTATAGGCAGGTTGCTTTCAACTTGCTTCGAGGTCGTTGCTAGGCAGTTTCTGCGTTGATTCTCAGCGCAGGGAGGTGCGAGTCGAACCGAAGACAGTCACAGGCACAACACACACGTGCACACTCCAGATACGGAACCTAGCACCAAATCCAAGGGTTCCCACCTCTCGGAAATCTACGGGGACGTCGTCGCTGGCGCATATGCCTTCAATAGCTTCCGGGTATTGTCGCATGTCCGCCGTTGCCTTTGCCGTACCCTATAGTATTTTCTCGTTGTATGTACACTCAGGGTCGGACTCGCCGCCGTCGCTTTGTAGCCATTTCTTAGGTCAAGTGTAGCCTTCTTCATTCTAGTGGACCGGTGCTCAGTAGTGGGGTTTACCCGACATCTGTGGCCCATACCCGTCTACGATCATGAAAGCTTTCTGATAGGCCGTACAGTGGTACAAACCCGTCTCCTGACGTTAGATCTCGTCCTCATCCTTAGTGGTCCAGTGGTGAGTACGGGAATTTACGCAATTTTCGAGGCACATACCCGTTTATTATTCGTGATACGGCATGCAACTTATGGCTAGTTTAAATAGCTTCGATATTAAAGCACAGTTAAATATTTGACAAGTGGAAAATTGCAACGGAGATGCTAGGTTGTACAGAAGACACAGAACAACAACTGTAGACGTGACTAAGCAGAATCCTTCAAGGGCTTGCGACGAGAAGGCCCCGTGAGAAGACGCACGCCACTTTCACTCGCACGTCCTCAACGCACCAAACTATACAAACACAGACAGGGTTCATGATTGTTCGGCACGGGAAGCCGGAGCCCAGTGGCCTACAGCACCCGTGTTTTATCAACCTCCTCCAAGCAGAAACCCCCGCGCGAATCGCTGGAAAAAGCCTGCCCGCCGTTCGGTTGCACGCCTTTCGCCGCCCAAGAGCCACACGCAGCACACGCTAGTGTCACGTGCTCCTCGCAAGCTCGCACGTGTGAAGTCTTCTCGGTCGAGCAGCTGTTCAGAAACCACGGCGGCGAGCGCGCGAGGGGTACTCGAGAGGCCCACCAAGGGGAGGGCTCGCATCAAGAGGTGCAGCGCCAACGCTTCCCACAGCGCACCCCGAAAACACAACGCGCACTGCGTCCGGGTCGCTGCTCCTGTTCCGATGGCTTGCGCCGGGAACTGCAGCGATTACAATCGGAGGGGCTCTAACGAAGCTACAAATAAACTCGCGGCGGTGGCTAAGGCGCTTACGCTGCGGAATCCGAAGGTCGGGCTGGTCTGGCATGCTCGACTACATAGCACCATTTTAACGCCCGTCGAAAAGCCCAATGTGGTTATAAACCGGGGCATAGCCTCACGTAGACAAAATGCACATGGCTTTGCTTACTTAAGCCATTAAACTCTGTTTATAATACGCTGCCTCAGCGTAAAGCGAGTCGTATACTGCAACCGTCTGGAACATTTACCAGCCTTGGACGTGTTATAAGGGTGCGTGGCGGGGGTAAGCTTGCGAGGTCAAAGGTGGCGTCAAAGGTGGCACACTGGCGGTAGCGGCAAAAGCACAAGGCTATGCGCGCTTGAAAGAAGAGGAATAAGCCACAGTGAAGTGTCACGGAAGCTGGGGTTCTCTGAGTACACAAGTATTTCGGTACACGTTAGTTCTTGCTTTTCGCCGCCGACAGAGAGCGCTAGCGAGTGAGAAGTCTCGGCTGAGCGGAAGAGCGCTACAGGCCACCGTTGTGCGTGGAAGCGACCGTGAAAACAGAGTCACAGAGAAAAAAAAACTCTACGATATGGCAGTTGTTTATGCGTCAGGTGAAAACCACGGAAAGATTTACAAATAACAACTGACGAAGCGACCGTTACGTGTAAAGTGGTAATTATGTGCAGTGAGTGTGCCGGCAAATTTGAGTAGACGACACGATTCGCACGTCCTCCCGAACAGGTACTTGAACTACCGCGGCCCTGTCAATTCAGGGTCGTACTGAAATGCGACCAGGAGGCGCGTACGTGTCCCTCGTATTCATCAGAAAGCTTATGCTTCGCTTTTCAGAGATGCGCATAGCCCTTAGATACGCACGAAAACAAGTTCTTTTTATATCATGTTCATGCTACGAATACAATAGTTATTAAAAATCCAGAACGCCTCCGGCAATGATTATTCGCAAACTCAGTCTCACGGAGGGGAGTCAGCAGGCGTAAACGACAACACCATGGAACGCAGCTTGGCCTTCGTTGCCGAAGTCGCATGCCCATCCACAACAGTGAACAGTAGTACCTGTTGGGGTTTAACGTCCCAAAGCTACCATACGATTACAATAGATGTCATAGTGGAGGGCTTCGGACATTTCGACCACCCTGGGCTCTTTAAGGTGTACCTAAATCTAAGCGCATTGGCCTCAAGCATTTTCGCCTCCATCGAAAATGCGGCACCGCGGCCGGGATTCGATCATTCGATCTCGCGACCTGCGAAGGGAACAATGAAGCAACGATTGACCAGTTGCCCCCCCCCCCCCTCCAAACAACAAAGAAATTTTCGTAGTTATTCAGTGACTCCTATACACACTTTGCATGTTCGTCCGTAAGCTAAAATCCCCAAACGCTCACTGAGCGTTTGGGGATTTAGAAGCGTCTGAGGTCCGTAGAACAGGTGCTGGAGGGTCAATGTCGAGTACTTAGAAGCTTTCAGTGGGCACCATGACTCGTCTACATACAGTGCAAGGTGATGCGCCCAAGATCCTGTGTTGAGCACTATGGGATGTAGCAGTGTTCTTTATAGGCACCCTTTTTTTTCTAATTTCCCTCTCTTTTTAATCCCTCCTTCCACAAGTGAAAGATAGCAAAGCGGAACGCGCATATGGTTGACCTTCCTACCTCTCCTCCATTTTCTTTTTTGTTCCTTCCGTCCAGTTCCATTGAGTTTGGAAACTCTGCGTCCTGCAAGCAGCGTTAATCACAGAACTTGTTGTCGGGGTCGCTGGGAACAACGTACTGGTCGTTAGTTACGTGCACCTCGAGAGGATAGAAGATCTGCCGTAGCACGTTGCGAAATGCTGTCTGTCCGTGACGCCACACTGCCATGGCCCGTCACGGAGAAGCCATCCTCCCGATATTGAAACCGAAAGCGTCTTTATAAAGCAGCTGTATTAAAATTATATGCGTTGCATTCCCAGTCAGCACTGTATACTCTTTGGGTTTTCCGAAACACGTGTTCTTGTTTAGAGCAAGGATCGCAAAATATTTAAAGTTCGTGTCAGTTCCCCTATAAGTGTTTCTCCCGAGTTTGAATCAGCAAAACGGTAACCTCTTGCTTCCTGCGTCGTTTTCGTGCACACGCAACACCCTGGGCCCTTTCTGCAGTGGTTTACTTGCACGGCTTACCGGGATGTGCAGAGCGTGGACGCTCCGTAGCACGCCTGCCCGCCGCCGACTAGCGCCGCCGGTGACCGCGCCCCAACAGCTGCTCAGAGCGGAGGTCGGCAAAACGCGAGGAGCTCGCTCAGATTCCCTCATAAAGTATACGTTGCATTTGATACGCACTCGGACTCAGATTCATCAAACTTTTCCTAAACCAGACTCACTGGGACTCGTATTCACTAAAAGTTTTCCAGCAGGACTCACTTGGAACTCCTTCACTAAAACATTGCCCGGACTCGCGCAGACTCAGCCTCACAGCTCCAAGTCTGAGCGAGCCAACTCACGAGTCCACTCGCGTACAATCGGCTTATTCCAACTGTGTATCAATGTTATTTAACACCAATGTCTCACGTAATCGGTGCTCTACTTGGCACATTTTGATCTCGTACCTTCACATATGAGATATCAGTGGTTGCAATCCAGCAAGCACTTTTTTATTGAAACAGAAGACTTATATCGGCGTCACACGGAGACTTTTGTTCACGATCAGGGTAATCTTGATCTGTTTTCTTGATCGCGATTAACTTTATAGCCGCTGCTACACGGCCCAAGCTAATCCGGTTCGACATTGGGTCAGACGAAACGCACCAGGTGGTGCATTGGCGCGCCGTAAAACATGTCATAGACAAAACTCTGAGAACGATATTTCAATAGAGCCATTTATCAGCAATATGTTATTTATGCAAAACCGTTGGAACGTCAATAACTTCGCGTGCCACTACAAAACTAATTTCGTAAGTCCATTCTTCGGTAGAGTTTTCGTAGGTCTTACCTGTGCTGCTGTGCCACAATATCAATCTCAATTATTCCTGACGGCACCTACTCGTAGCCATCCAGTCGCAAGAAAACGGCAATCTCGTTGTACACGTCAGAGTTTCCCTTCTGGCGCCTCAAGTCTCCCAGTTGCTCCTGCCAGCGGTCAATTACTGTAAAGGTCTCTTCAATCGAACACGATGTGCGCCTACGCTGCGAAGAAACGGAAAAGCTGGCGACACTCATAATCAATTTTCCCCGAGGTGCTCCAACTGCTCCAACGGTGCGGGAGTTGAACTTGTCGTCTGCGGGTTGCGATAGTTTTGATCACGATCGAGGCTGATCGCGATTAAAAGTGACCGTGTAGCAGAACCTAATCCGCATCGGCACTGATCGCAATTAAATAAGCCCGTGTGACACCGGTATTACATAAAATATTTTTATCCAAAATTCTCGAACACTTTTTTAGGGGGGGGGGGGGCGGTGGTGACGGTAACCCACTTTCTTTCTGAAACGCAGGCCTCTGATCAATAAATATCGAGTTGGTGATGAACGCTGGTGCTTTGATGGATGCCTGGGTATGAACGTGAACCTACGTAAGGCTGATAGTAATGATGAAGTTAAGTAGAGCCATAGACCGGCAAAAAAAAAAACACAGCTCACTCACCCAAGAAATTCATTTTCAGCTTTGGGCTCAATCGGACTCAGACTCGCCAATATATTTATCACTCGATCTCACTGAGACTCCCGGCTCAATCGGAGTCTGAGGGATCCAACCCATGAGTGCATTTGTCGACCTATGGCTCCGAGTGTCGCATCAATGCACCGTGCGCGCGTACCCGCATTTCTGGGTACTTCTGTCTCTTACTCTGCGAAGTCGTTGGTCGTCAAATATCCAAGGGAACCTGCACTGCAAAGCACCAAATACGCGTCTGTGAGGCTACGTGCACGCCTATACGTAGCGACACGTCTATATACGTCGCTGCTCACTTTTTCATACGGTGCCTCCTTATAATAGTGACGAATTATGGCTGAACCCTTTGTTGGCAGCTTTCAACCACGCGCACTTTACGCAATCCCCATGGCGCGACACCTGATGTGATGCGTTTCTGCCATGCAGTGTGCTATCTGTAGACGTACGTGGCCCCTTGCCCAATAAAACAACCGCATAGGGTATTTTGCTACAGAGTATTGGGCAGTTTCAAAAAGTGTCGTGACTCTGTGCGTATGAATGCGCTGAGAGCACCACTGAGTGGCGAGGTGGAGGGGGGGGGGGACGATTCGTCGCATCGCCCCCTCCCTCCTCTGGTCAAGTCGAAAACACAACATAGTTCCCAATAGATTAAAAAAAGAAAGAAAATCAAGCGATGAAGTGCTTCTGCCTTCGGTCGTGGGCTTTCTGGGAGTAAATAAGGTAAGCAAACAGTACTTGAAGTGCATAAACATCACGGGCGTTCAGCCGTCATTATCCTGAAAAAATAAATAAAAAACTTGCGTGGCCATAACCCAGCTCTTTAAACAGTGGCGGGAAAGGCCAGACCAAGCCCTCCCCTCCCAGATAGTTAATTAGCAGGGGAGGAGGGAGGGGGCAGTCCCTGGCCCCCAATGCGGCATCAAACACGCGTGTCACGACATATTTCGCGTTTCAATTGCTGCATCTTTTCAAACAGCTCGCTCTCCGCGCTGTTACGACCGCCATCGGTAGGCGCCATGCTGTCGCTGAGAAGCGTAGCCGGGCCGCGTTCCCACGCCTGGAACCCAGGTTTTCTTGGAACCAGCGTCGATAGCTGACGAGGGAGCGGCGCTCTTTTAATCCTCAAACAAGTAGCCGACTCGCCGAATGCCTATGCCCGCCAGGTATTGTCCCTGCTAGCCGGCGGATGAGACGTCATGTCGCCACAAAGCTGTAAGCCGTTCCAGAGGGGACAACAAAGACAGCGTATTCCTTTGAAGAAACGGCGACCGCCGCCACAAAGTGCCCTGCTAATTGAGCGGACAGATTGGCGGACCGTTTGATGTCTGCTGTCCGAAGCTTGGGACCCCTCGACCAGCGACATACACGACGAGCAAGAGCCTCTCTGGCGCCACCTTTAAGTGCAGTGATCTTGACTCGAAATTGGATGTTCACGTGCGCCGTGCATGCTCGTACCTTTCACCTGTTGTATGTGTGTGTGATTGGTGTTCCACTGAAGAAGGAGGAGCCCGACAGGGCTTATAACGGCGCCGCAGAGTGCAGGACGTCGCTCTGAACCAAGTAAAGGTTCAACCACCACGTTCGTAGTTTGTGAAGGCTTTGAACCTTGTAACGGTTTAACCACCACGTTCGTGGTTTGTGAACTCTTAACCTCATGCTGTAAATACTTGTAAATAGTGCCATAAACCTGTTTGTTTTTCGTATCCCCATCTCGTAAGCATTCGTTTCCTCAACCCGAAGCTACACCACGCTACCACAGCACCCCGGGATCACAAAAACTGGTGATCAGCGGTGGGATTCGCAACAGCGCATACACGGCGGAATCGGTCACCTAGCACGATGTGGGCACGCTATCACGACTTGTTGGCGTCCCTCACCCCTCCGTTTTCGATAAGTGTCCGCCACGCCAGAGGACTGGTCGCCCTCCGCGGCGGAGAAAGAAGCCTCGACGGTCAGGGGAAGGACGGCGCATAAGGGGGAGATTGGGGGTTCCCCAACCGAGCCGTCCATGCTATCGCATCGGTCCTTTTCCTGCCGTTACGCTGCGGCAGTGACGCACAAGACGAGACCTCTTATCGCGCCGTTTTTTTTCGTCACTCCGCGTGGCGATGCTCTCCGCGCTGAGTCCATTTACTCGACGGCGCACATTGCTGTCGGTGTACGGCTTTGGTTAATCGAGTGACGTACGGCAACGGGCTCGGGTGACCCGGCGACACTACAGTATCAGGTCGTCTCTGACTTAATAATATGTGGGGTTTTACGTCCCGAAACCACGATATGATTGTGAGAGACACCGTAGTGGATGGCTCCAGAAAGTGCGATCATCTGGTGTTTTTTTTTAAAGCACACTGACATTTATTTATTTGTTTATTTAGTCATACTGTTAATCTTCACTTGAGCGTCACTACAGGGAGGGTGAAGTATTGAGTTCCACAAGATTATATAAATACTTGAAGAGCATTAGTAAGATAAATTTTGTAACATATAGCACACTTGCATGAGACACACAGTTACATGCTTTTTACTCATAACATTTTCAACATAATATTTACGACTTAATTATGAAACATTTTCAAAGAAACATATGCAGAAACACTATTAGTCTATATATTTTCAACAAAGTGCCTGTCAGGAGTAACTTTAAATTCACTCAAAGTACTTTTTTGCACCACATCATTCGGTAGTTAATTCCGCATTTTAATATAGCATCAGGAAAGAAGGAAAATTAGAATAAATCTGTTCGACCGTGCATTCGTTGTACGAATGTGCTGCGTGTTGTTCTTGGAAATCTTTTGTAAGAGCACGTCAAATAACCATCCTTGTTTGTTTGCAGCCCTGCATGTAAAATCTGGAAATGCATTTTTAATATCTGTTTCCGCCGTCTTAATTCTAGCGGTTGTAATGTACATACTTTCAAAATTTCAGTTACCGAATCTCTTCTCCGATATTTCGCGCAGATAAAACGAGCTGACATTCTCTGAATGCGTTCTAGTTTATTTTTTAGGACCTCTTGATGTGGACTCCACACTGCGCTAGCGCATTCGAACTTCGAACGGACATACGTTTTGTAGGCAAGCAGCATGATATCTTTCGAGGCTCGGCCTAATTTCCATCGTAGGAAGCACAACTTTTGATATGCTGACTGACAAATGTTCTCTATGTGAGTACGCCAGATAAATTTATCTGTTATAGATGCACCCAAGTATTTAAAACTAAATACTTTCACCAGCATATTATCTCATATATGTAGCGAACCGGATGTGCGTCTGGTTAACCTCCCTGCCTTTCGTTGCATCTATCTATCTATCTATCTATCTATCTATCTATCTATCTATCTATCTATCTATCTATCTATCTATCTATCTATCTATCTATCTATCCATCCATCCATCTATCCATCCATCTATCCATCCATCTATCTATCTATCCATCCATCTATCTATCTATCCATTCATCTATCCATCCATCTATCCATCCATCTATCCATCTATCTATCCATCTATCTATCTATCTATCTATCCATCCATCTATCCATCCATCTATCCATCCATCTATCCATCTATCTATCTATCTATCCATACATCTATCCATCCATCTATCTATCCATCCATCTATCCATCCATCTATCCATCCATCTATCCATCCATCTATCCATCCATCTATCTATCCATCTATCCATCATCTATCCATCCATCTATCCATCCATCTATCCATCCATCTATCCATCCATCTATCTATCCATCTATCTATCCATCTATCTATCCATCTATCTATCCATCTATCTATCCTCCCATCTATCCATCTATCTATCTATCTATCTCACCCTATACGCAAACGGAAGCACCTCGTTCTTTTTTTATTTCTAATATGTCTCTAAGTGGCTTTCTTAATGTTAATTTCCATACCCCATTTAGAACGCCATCCTGCGACCTGCGGGTCAGCAGCCGAGTACCTTAGCCACTAGACTACCGCGGCGGGGCAGACATCGCACTTTAGTATCACAACATGTTTTACTGAAAGGCTCTTATCGACGGCGCGCGCACCGATATCAAAGTTTCACTCTCTCTCTCTCTCTCGCTCACTCTCCATTCTCAGAAGTACTTGCCACGACGGCCACGGTTTCCCAGACTTGAATGGGACAGCAGCAGACAAAATGCCGTCAAACAAGGAAAGCGAGCGAGCGCCAGCTTAACACTCCGCACAGTTCGAAGAAAGTACTGAAGGACTCGAAGAGTGAGGAGACGAGGCAAAGCGCTCGAATACAAACGATCGAGACAAGGAAGCGAGATCAAGGCCATTCTTCGGCGCGGTCGAAACACAGTTGTCAGTGCCTCGTAAAACTTGCACTATACTTGGAGACAATCCAGGTTTCACTCGCATTTTGCAATTTTCTGAGAGTCCGCTCTTAAGTGGGGCGCGGAATCGCGCAACAGGACGTCACATGCAGGATATGGTACGTCCAACAGAAACGCGCTAGTGTTTGCTATACAGGGAAATTAAGAATAATTCATGCGTCAAATTAATTCAATTTACGTTACACGCGCGGTCGGCCTGTGAACTATATCGACAAAAGCAATGGGAGACCAGCGCTGGATAGATGACGCACCGAAAAAGGGCCCCCAGGGATTCGCGGCATAACTGAACCGCTCGCGCATACGACCGGCCGCATGGATGGATGGGTAGATAGATGTATCCGGCTGTGCCCTTTGGATCATGCGGTGGCTCACACCACCTAGCCATAAAGTCAAGTACTATCACTGTGTGGATTGGATTGGATTGGATAAACTTTTATTTGGTCCTCCAAAACACAGATCACTGTGTTGCGGGCAGCTCCCACGTGGGGACTGAGATGCCAAGCTCCTCAGCCGCCTCGCGGGCTTGGTGGACAGCCCAGAGCTGATCTGCCAAGGATGAGCTACGGATTGCCGCCTCCCATCTGGCAGAGGTGATGTGCGATAAATGAGCGAATTTGGTGCACTGCCAGAGCATGTGTTCTAATGAAGCTATTTCCCCACAATGTGGACAAAGATTACTTGGGTATAGGTCAGGGTACATGATGTGAATCACTGTGTGTTTAAGGATTTAATTTCACTCGTGCCTCGATTGTAGCCACCAATCTGTTAGCCTCCTCCTGGTTATTTATACCCGTTTAAAGTCTACTTTGCCTTCACTGTCCCTAAACCCCAATGCATTGAAAAATTCGGCGCCATTATCTTCGACAATAGGGTGCAGCTCTTTAGAGAACATTATCAAATGTTCAGCGATTGCCTCCTCCTCTCCAGACGCACTACATACCGTGTCTGGGCGTTCGTATTTTGCTGGGTACGTTTTAGTCCGCAATACTTACGTTCTAGCCTCGAAGAGCAAAGAACTACCCCGATAATTACCCTGGTGCACCGCTGAGAGCACTCGTACGTGGTGGTGTCGGGTGGTTAAACCATTTATCAAAAAGAAAGGAGGTATGCAGAGACCACCTAATAAGAGGACGCCTCACACAAGTACACGGGGCGTGCACCGTTCCCTTGCTTATTTTGGCACAAACAGCTCATAGCGCTCGTAATACAGCGCTTTGGTTGACTTCATCGCTCGATATCGCTTTATCTTATGTCTACTTTCAGAGGATGGCACTGCAAAACTGAGAGAAGCTCTGCAAAGAGGATTACGTCAGCGCGACCACCTGGAATATGCGCTCTTGGACCGTCAGGACGACAGCGGGAACTCCAGCGCCGGTTCTCTATCACGGTAAAGGAAACCCGAGAAGTCACGTGGTCACCGCCGTACACACCTCGAAACGTGGGAAAAATTGACGCCGCAAGGAACTCCGCCTGTGAGATGTAGTGGTTCGTGATTCTCTCTGAGTCTGAGTCCCATTATCTCACCATGTTTCAAATAAACGAAAAAAATTATTTACCTAGTCATCCCAGAACTCAAGGCGTTATCGGACTAATTGAAACGACTATTATAAAGTAGTGTCTTGAAGTATTGAAGTTCTGTTTACAATAACAGTAGTGCCACCCTTCTGATACTTTGAAGGCGTACACGTTGACCACAGAAAGCCATTGAGGAAAGGTGAAGCTCCACCGACCACGCCCCAAGGCCTGCCTGTAAGTAATGTGCACAATGCAGCGGTCGTAGAGCACGGCACGGTCGGTGCTGTGAACTATCCACAGCTGCCATGCGTGATTAGAAAAACATCGCGCACGCACGCATGCACACACGCACACGCACGCACGCACGCACACGCACACACGCATGCACACGCTTGCACTATTTGAGGCCATAGCCTATTTAACGTATACGCTTCACTCATAATAAACATAAGCTTTATTGTATTTCCAGGGTCAATTCGGCGCTTCCGGCAAATCGCCACGACGAGACGTAGCCAGGTGATGAATAGGCGTGCGAAATTGCATACTTGAAGCAGGCAAAAACATACAAGTTGCAAAACGTGTCCACCCTGCCGCAGCCATGGAATAAACGTCGGCAAGAGACAAGTGAGGGCACGTGCAGTATTGTTCTTCACTCGTTTGACTATGCCGCTTCGCAAGGCTAAGCCGACCAGACAGCTTTGCGCGTGCCTATTGTGCTGCCACTGTTCCCAACATGTATATTTGGAAAAAGGACTAGGACATATATTCATAAAAGGTCGCACGTACGTGTGTTGCAGGTGTACATTGGCGTGTAGGCACTCAGTGAATCATATATACTTATCCAAAACGGTTAACCCGGTTAACCGCCTATACCTGGTGTCGCGATGCTATGTCTGTGCCAGATTATTACACTTGCCCTCTTCTGGAAGATTACGTCTGCACACTGACGTAGTTTGAATAACGCAAATAGCACAAGTGTAATCAGTGATTATATATATATATATATATATATATATATATATATATATATATATATCACTCCATCAACCAAACCTTTTTTGTTATCTAAAATAGAATACGGGTAGCCTCTTCAGCTTGCACGTAACTGGGCGGTAAAACAAACTGCAGCGCGGAGAGCTCCTAGTTACGCTTGTGCCGATATCGTCAGGTGGGGCGACTCACCGTAAGGGAACATCGCTTGAGAAATCACTTCGACGCCTCAAAGCACTTGCCTGCATTAAAGTTCACTCGCTGGGAAGATGGACGGCTGCGACTAGAGTTACTCTATATGCTAGCTGTAGGCAGCACAGTTCAGCTTTTGTTTTCCAGACGCCACCAGAAACCATGCGTTGCATGTATGCAGATCAGAACGAGCAGGAAGGAGAACTCGAGCGCAAGACTCCGTCGACACACATTTGAACCCACAGTCCAGATAGCGCACACAACACATTACGCGGCTAATCACGCACTTCGCGTACGATGGCGCACGATCAAGCACACCACGTGACACCAAATACCCCCCATTCCTCGTGAAGTTCTTCCAGTTCAGCCTGTGTAATCAGCAGACAGAGCGTACGAAACAAAAAGTGCCAGAGTCTAGATATACACACATGTATTAAGTTCTCGTGTTGTAGAAAAGATAAGACAAAAATGTTTCGGTTCAGGAGAGATCGGCGCACGCACGCACGAACGACCGCCTCGGAGCGCCGAAGAGCTGGACTGCAGAGAGATAACCCAGCCCGTCCAGGCCCGTGGACACGAAGACCCTCAAGGATGTTCCCTTGACCTAGCGGAGTTGCGCACTCTCGTATCGCTATCAGTGCTGCCGGCAGCAGCAGTGGAAGTCTCAGAATGTCCTCGCTGCTCGCGCGGATTCTAAACGTCCCAATGGCGGGGCTAAGGAAGTTGTCCGTACGCAGATGTAATGGGCTGCGCAGAACAAACAAAAAAAATGCGAGAATTGGAGGAATCCAGAGCGACGTCTGGTCCCACATGCCCCCCGCATGCCTAGCGCGATATATACTCAGCAGCACACACAGTTCATCTATAACATCTATAACATCCTCCGCAAGAAAGTTTATTTAAGCCGTTTCTAAATTTCTTTTGTGAGCCTCCCCATTGAATGACTTCGGTAAAAAAAGGTGCGCAATCAGAGCGAGTTCGCATCGAACCGTGATGCAGCATAGATAACAATCATCAAGGTGATACTGATAAACGGTACAAGGTCTTGCCCTGCACTTTCGTACAATAGTCAAACTTGTAAATGCGTACACAATTCACGAAAACGCTTCTCGCAGCGCGGACTACGCCACTTGACATATGACCCACACTTTACATACCCCTGGTCATTATGAAGTTTCATGGAGCCCGATCAATACATAGATGGCCATATAGAGCCATGCAGGTGATCATATAAGCTTTCAATGAACGAAAGAAGTCCGGCGGATAAATGCGACATGGCTGCATACAGACAAATAAACAAATAAAATAGCCACAGTGAAATGTGTAAAAATATGCATTAAGATTTGGACGATTAGTGGTGTTCGCTATAAACATCAAGTAGGATAATATTTGGAAGTTGTGTTTTTTTTAGGCAAAATGCACATGTTTCAGCAGTAGCACTGATTGACCAGAACTCATAAATTCCCAATAGTCTGGAGTACATTGTGAACCCATGTAATATCGCTGCATCCGCCTCAGATGAAATGATGTACTTATCGAGTATCTGCTGAAGCACACTTCGTTGTGAGAAAGTATAATCGATTGAAGTGCATGCATGCACTGCAACCTTAAAGACAGCCCCTCCCTGTGTAGCAATACCCAAGTATATGTGAAATGATAGCGTAACTTCCATAGAAGCCCATGGATCCAGTAGTCGGCGGCTCATTACCACCACCGCCATCTACAGGAGGGGACAACTAACAGCAAACAAGAATAAAAAAAACAAAATATGACGTCACAATTGGAAGTGGGAACGACGTCATGCATTTTCTCTATATAGAGCGAGATTAAATTTTTATAATCGCTGACAAGTGCCGTTCTTAATATGCGATCCTGTTGCACCCTGTCGCTCGTTAATTGCATGCGGGAGAGAAAAAGATAACTAATGATTTAGGAAGCAAAGTTCTCTTATTATATATATATATATATATATATATATATATATATATATATATATATATATATATATATATATATATAATTCAACAGATAATAATGTTAAGGAAAGCATATAGGGGAGGTTATTAAACCGTAATGTAAGGTAAATGTGAAGAAAGAAAGATGGGTGAAAAGATAACTTGCCGTGGGCAGGAACCAAACCTGCGACCTTCAAATAACGTGTTCGATGCTCTACCACTGAGCTACCACGGCGGCTATGTCCCAGCCACGTTATTGGGTATATATGTGAATTTAAACGTGGGAGTGTCAATCAGCGCCATCTGTAGACATGGCGGCGAGTGTGGCACACTCTTTATGAGCCTGTTTGGCGCCACCTAGCAAGTGAAGTTATTACGAGCTGGCAGCTGATTAATAGTCCTTCGTATACAACCTAAATTCACCACACACACACACACACACACACACACACACACACACACACACATATATATATATATATATATATATATATATATATATATATATATATATATATATATATATATATATATATATATATATATATATATATGTATATATATTTCGGCTGTACGTGATGTCCTTGTCCTCGCAGCAATGCAGCAATCGACGATGTATCTCTCTCACCCACGGCGTCAGCATACACTGCGCAATGGTATAAAAATGCTGTGCAAGGAAGCCGTCCTTTTCTAAGCGACAAGACAAAGCTATACTGATGCCAGACGGCTCGTCCCCTCGAGTCTTGAGACACGACGACGCCGTGAGCGAGGTGACGACGCAGCGGAGCACTTGCGCGGGTTGTGTGTTTAGGCGCGGCAGCTGCCAAGAGCTTCTGCTGGCCCCGACGGGCGACCACTCAGAGCCCCTGCCCAGTCATGTAGCGTTTATTCCGGGCTCAAATCTTCCCGACGCTTTTCTTTTAGGCGTGGACCGGGGCGTCGCTCTATGGCTATCACTCCCTCCAGCCCGCGGTATGAAGTGCCGGCCCGTGTCCGTGAAAAACGGCCTTCTACTGCCACCACTGCGCCGAGAGAAATGCTCGCGTTTGTATCCGAAGCCATCCGTTCAGCGGTAAGAAATATGAAAGAAATAGAAAACTACAGTTTAAATATTGTTTACGTAGCCCCAGTACAGGATATAAAGAGGCATACAACGCGCTTGAGCATGTTCATAACTGGTTGCTGCGCCGCTTAGCAAGCATTATTTGTTACAGAACGCACGCTAAAAGTTTTGTTTCTTCCATTACCTAGCCGGCCAACGCACGGCAGTTGTGTTTTCGGTGCTATATGCGCGGCTTGTCCATGTTACCGTTTCGTCTGTTAAAGCGAATATAGCGACAGGTCAGACAAACTCCACAGCGTACAGCACGACAAACACGCGAGGGAAGAAGACGAGGGTACTAACTATAAATCTTTGATATATCATGCCGCAAACTAATAATAAAGCACATGCTGATAATCCACGTTAGTTTATGCCATTAATATACAGTGCAAATGCGCACAGGTAATCAATCGCAAGCAGCCAAGGTGGTCCATCCCGCTCAGACAACCAGCAAAACAAACGCGTTGCACGGCATTACCACGCGCACGAATAACTGACCAGTACTGCGGCTTGACTGTGCAACACCATCGTGCCACTGAATGTCAGCAGCCGAGGGAATAGACTACGCATGACGAGCGCGCGCAAAGGTGCGTGATTACCACGAAGGGCATACCGAGGGGGAACGCAAACAAGCAGGAAAACAAGCAAACCACGCAAAGCTCGAGGCACCCCCCCCCCCCTCCTGGCCGCCACGGATTGCCCGCGACTTGGAAAACGATGCGCGAGCGAGTGGAGGAAGATCAGTCGGGCGTGTGAGCGCCCAAGGGCTCTTCCTCTGCGGCTCGGCACAGCAGGACTGACCGATGATGTAAACATATCGAGGAGGCGCATCGGCGCTGTCATCATTCGTGGGCTTGCAGTCGACCGAACAGCCTTGTATACATGACTGCGAGGCCTATATTTGCTTTTGGCATAATGTGTAGTATGGTATAAAAAATAAAATAAAATGCAGGCACGTGAACGCATATCGTCGAGAGGGTCAATTAAGCAGAGAGGATGTAGAAACCCTCTCTCACTCCACCTACATAAGACGTTTTTGCCGCAATAAAAAGGCGAGCTAAGTTACCGTACGGTAAATAAAAGAAATCAGAGAAGAATAAAAAGCGCGAGAAGGCTTTACGTGCTATAACGACGACGACGTGCAGCATAACGGGCATCTAACGTTTCACTCCATCCAAAACCCGACGGTCAGCATCGAACCGGCGACCATCGGGCCATCAGCCGAGCACTGGGGCACTCCACGGCATACATCCCGAGGAGGGGGTCAGAGAGCGGAGCGAAGTTGCCGCAGGCGCCGCCATTTGCTTAGAGGAAACCACGCTGCAGTATAGCTGGAATATCGTTGCGGTGTTGTTTGCGTGGAACCGCGCGGAGCCTACAGGGAAGCAGACAGCGTAAAACACCGGCCTCGTCTGTCCCCCCGGAGACAACGACCGTGAACAGGTGCCGACTTGTCGCCCTAGCCAACTGTGGTCACCTTAATACACCCCTCCAAAACCTTTGCGCGTGGATCGTATACATGCTGGCGGTAGCAGTTGGGCAAGAATGGCAGCGCAGGAAGACGTGAACGCCCCACCATTGACGAAACCATACTCAAGCGTTGACGCTGAATGGCGTCCCCGTGCGTCGTTTGTGGAAACACACACCCACACACAAACACGTATACACAAGCATTGCGCGGCTTTAGGAAAAGTACCCAGTCTACGTATGGCGTTGCGTACAAAAACTGTACGCGGTAGAAGCCTGCATTCGCCTGCCGTGTATCTTTCGTGCGTATATAACGTGCGCTTTCACAGACGGGTAATACAAGATGCGCCCATTGACTGCGATGAGCTCAGCGTTTTCCACCCCACACGAGTACGCAAGCCACTAGGACACAAGTAGGCTCCAGGCAGGGGTAAAAACGAACCAACTTAGGACGAAAATGGCGGCCAGTGACAAACGGCCTTTACGATAGAAGATGTTCAATTTATCACTCAGGGATTTTTTTGGCCGTCTTTTTTTTTTTCAATATTCTTCCAGATAGCAGCGGTCAGAGCAGCGGGAAACTTTCCTTGCCAATTAAGATGCGGAGCCGGAACGAGGTCAGAGCACGCTGGACGTTCCGGTCATCGTCTGTTCGCGTCGTGGCGGACCACTCTAACATCTTCCCATTGGTGTCCTTGCGAGAGGTTATCAATGTAGGGGACATTATCAAGATATAAAACGGCAAACGCCTTCACCATGACAGCGAGCTACCGCCTAAAGGACATGATACTCCTCGGTTTTCAGGGAAGACGGGATGTAGAACACCATGCCCACCACACCCACGGCTCTAGCTGTCTCATAAACTGTAGGTCACACAATTACTAAACAACGAGTTTTTTTTTTTTTTGTCGCCAACGCGTTCGCTTTGCATAATGACATTCGGAGACTATACTCGGGCACTGAAACTTACTTCGACACGTGTTCCAGGGTTGATAGGCTTTATTCACTGCAACAAAGATCCACTGCAGACGCGCAAACAAGTAAGCATATTTACAGTCGCGCTTAAAGCACGCTTCCGATGATAGGCTGTTGACCTCCGCGAAGCGTGTGCAAAGTGCCTCGTGCAACTGTACTCGATTGATATCGCAGGTTCTGTGAGGTAATAATTACATATTAAGGTTACGCTAATAAACCATTTAAAGGTATATATATATTATATCGTATATCACACGGATTATATAATTATAGCAGGGTAGGGTGGGGTAAAATGCGACAAAAATTTGAAAATAGTTAATAATATTTTTATTCCACTCTTTACCATTAAATCTCAATGCAGGAACTTTCCTTTGTGTACAAGGTATGTGCTGCATAAATATTACCATGTTGCCTCAATTCCAAAGGGTGTTCTAAAAAA
Organism: Rhipicephalus annulatus; assembly: GCA_013436015.1. Lineage (NCBI taxonomy): Eukaryota > Metazoa > Arthropoda > Arachnida > Ixodida > Ixodidae > Rhipicephalus > Rhipicephalus annulatus. Next base: position 233,328 of record WOVY01005549.1, read on the forward strand.
TAAATAAATAATGCACCAGGAGTCTCATTTTGCACCAACCTGCGGGGCGAAACCAGGTACAGAATGGGCTAAAACGAGACAGTGTGAACAAAATTTATCCCTTCAGATCTTACGAGTAGAAGAACCTGAAATTCACTCCGCGGGCCCCCACGCAGACTCCATGAGCCGACTCCTTGCACTCCATGCAATGAATCCAGACAACCTGGCGCTGGGTTGCTCCAAAACTCCTATCAGATCAAGCACCCCCAGTCTTTCTTTGTGCTAATCGTGTCTTTTGTTGAACCCTTGCACCTCATTAGATTATTGATTAGAGGCTAGAGATGTTTTGACGCTCCTTCGCTTTTTTTGCCGTTTTGATGAAGAACTGCACGGGCATTTCGTGGTTGTCAACTTCGTCAGCCGGGCTTTGTGAGGCGGTGTGTTTCAGATTTTCTATCGCTTGTTAGCATTAAATTTTGGTATGGAAACAATCTTACTAAAACTCGATTCCAAGACGTGTTTATGAACGGCCTGACTTGGAGATTCTTTTTTTTTTTTCATGCTCCTCATGAGAGAATCCTTGGGAACAGCCTCCATGTAGCGCGAATAGAGGGAGCCCTGTTCTCAACAGCAATCAACGTTTTTTATTTTATGACGTTTTCCACCCAAAACATTCTATATGAAGTTTTCTTGTACACCTTAACACGCCTAAATGAAAAAAAATATAATATATAATGAGTATGAGTAAGTGGTTCCCTTAATGACACTCTATAAGACATTCTGATAGCTTTTTGTTGAGTTTTTCCACTCCCACATGCCCGAGCTCAAAAAAAAAAAATCCTCTTCGGCAACGTGCACCAAATGAACCAAACTTTTGTAGTTTAAAGTAACAAAATAAATACGTAAGTTGTTGTACTAACGTCGGAGTATCTTCATGCACGGATCAAAAACATTGGCGGAGCAGAATTTAGCCTCTTTTTGACGGGTCACGAACACACCGACACCACCTACGTAAGATTTCCTACGCGAACGCTGTGAGCAATGACAAAAGGTAGACAACGACCAGCACCTATCACTGAAACAGAGAAACAAAGAAAAGTTGTAAGAAAATGTAGGATAGCATACCAGTTTTTTTAGGCTTGTCAACGCACGTGGTTTCACTGTCTTTTCAGTTTTTTTTTCCTTTCTCTCTCTCATTTTGCTCCTTGAGGAATGCACTCACCAATGTTAAAAAAAATGTTGTCTTTGTATTCAACTCAGCAAAGTACATAAACAAAAAGAAAGAAAGAAAGAAAGAAAGAAAGAAAGAAAGAAAGAAAGAAAGAAAGAAAGAGGGGAATGAAAGGGATACGTTCAAGGCAAGAGTGTTTACAAAATGTGTATTCACAATGTTGCACGCGAGGAGATTCCAAGGCGTGGCGAGGCCGGGAAAGTATTTCGATTCGTAGGCTACCGGAAGGGAAAGGCTACCGCGGCTCGCAAACAATCGCGGCCGAGTTTACTCACGTAAACAGCGTGTGAAGATTTCCAGCCCACTACGCGCGGGGCCGAGAATCAGGCGAAGTGGCGAGGCGCCTCCGTGTCTCGGAATCCTGCGGATGCGGTACACGTGCGTCCCCGTACCGACAGAGGCTGCATGCGTCACGCAGCATCCACATGGCGAAGTGGCCCCGGTTGAGAGCCCTGAAAGCTGCTTCCACTGCGGGTGTAGAACGCGGTGCTTGGGGTGGCGACCGCGCTGCAAACAAAAGGGACTCCTCCACTCATTTTCTGTGGTCGGCCCCGCTCCCAACGAACGGGCCAGACTAGAAAATGGGAGTGGAAAGGAGTAGGCGGAAGAGAGGCGCGTCAAAACAGAAACGGCCGGAGGAAGGGAAGAGCGCGAAGCTCGGCCGAGAAAATGTAGATCACAACAAGGAGAGCACCAGAAACGAGTCTCGAGTGCTCTCCCCTGCAGACTGTGCGGCGACGTCCGCTTATAGCCCGTAGCGAAAACACACTTTCCGCGGTCTGCCGCTCGTCTGTTTGAAGCAGACCCGCACAGAGGCGCGCGAAAGAAGCACGCGCCCAGAGTCGGAAACTTTTGCCCGATTGGTATCGGACCTGAGCACAAATCGTTTCGAACAGCTTTCCACGGGATACGCCATGTTCCAAGCTATTGAGGCTAACCTTCGAGAAGCTCCTCTGTGCCCATCCACCAGAACGTCTTATTGAATTATTCTTAAGAGAAAAAAAATCTAGCCAAGGCTGATGCTGGACGTATCATCATTCCCGTAAAAATTAGCAAAGGCAGCCGAAAAACTGGGAAGACGACACGGACCCTTGTCTGCTTTCTTCCTATGGCAGTTTGGCTTAGTTAACCTTAAGTCCTGCATCACTATTGGCCTTCCCATACTCTATAGCTGCTGGGTTACGAAACCATTCTTGTTTCCGTACTGAGCTCATAAAACCCGTTGTAGATTTCAAACCTAGGATCACGCGTTCCGACATCGAGTGTCACGCCAACTGGGCCAAGCACTAACGCTTGAAGAATGCCAATATATCTGAACCACATGTGGATGCATCGTAGCGGCGTTACAAAACAAGTGTAAGGGGAGGACACCTCCGATGAATGCTACGTCGAAGTTTTTCGTGGCGGTGGAATAAAAGGCCTTCTCTACAGGACAAGACGTAAAGCCGACATGCGATGCGCCTTCTTTGGCAATATTTTAGACAGTGACTAACACTAGCAAGAACTAAGAGGCCATATTGATGCCACTCGCAAGAACGTTCCAGAGGCCACACTTAAGCAGGGTGCGCATTACTTAGACAACTCCAAAAAACCTTCTGCATTGACTTTTTTTTTAATCGAATCGTGAATGTGAGTACCGACCAATAGCCATCGACCAATAGATGTCACTCACTTAAAGGGCCACTCACCAGGTCCCATACCAAATTTTAGTTAGACCATGGAAGTTGTTGGGTGTCCGATGAGAAACATTTTGCTACAAAAATTTTTTTAATCGGTTCATCACAAGATGAGATAACTGTTTTTTTTTTAACTGCGCGAAACTAGGACGAGAGGAGGCAAGCTCTAAACCCTTGCCGCTCCTCCGCGTAGCCTTCACAAGCCAAATCTCTTCCCTATCCACTCCGGCATCTGCACAAGAGGTCACGTGCGCTTGACGTGCCCGAACAAGCCCAACTCCCAAGCACCGTATTTTATTTATTTATTGTTGACCGGCGTTGTTTCGAGGTCTACCACCTGTTTCGGCGGGGTGGTTTGGAAACGCTGGCTTAGACGCGGTGGAAAAGACGAGCACAATGAGTGCGCGAACGCGTAGGAGCGTTCCACGGCGGTCGTGTGCTCAATGCTCTGACCGCGGGGACACGAACGCATACGAAACGCCGGCACATTAGCCCCGAATCTCGTAGCAATTCGTGAAAAAAAAATGTGATAAAGACGCGCACATTCCCCTATTGCGTCTCATTATTTATCTCAAGTTTTATTAATATCTTCAAGCAACAAATACATAAACTACGCATGTCGTGTTAAATAATTTTCGCCATGCCACGTGCCACTGTTGGCAACGTAAGAGGACAGTCGTCTACGTAGAGGACCAACTTCACTGCATTGTCGAGTACGTAGGGCCATTCAAACGCGCACTTCATGCCCTCTTTCTCCAAGCACGCGCCCGCAAAAGGAAGGGGGGGGGGGGAGGGACAGCCTTCGTCTTGAAATTTGACCCATTTCCGCGGCGCGAAGCATTGCAAATTTTGGTAGACGTCATCGTAAACGACTCATCTACGCATTGCGCTTGTCAGCTCGAAATGCTCAAACCCGGTGAGTGGCCATTTAAGACATCGGACAGCTACGAGACTTACACGGACGACACTGCTATATATAAGAGCGCCGCCCCTTGCCTCCGCATGCGGACTGTTTAAGACGATCAGGTACACACATTAAGAGCAACCAGGCAACGCAATGCCATCAGCACACATATCGCACATTTCTCCCCCTTGCAGTCACTGCTGCAAACCTGCTCAAGGTGTGTTTGCGTGCGCACCGCCCAGCATGCAGCTCGCGTGACAGACGACCCACAACGACAACCGGGCGAGGGTCGGAGAAGCGTCTAGCGACGCCGACAATAACAGCAAGGGCGCTAGGCAACAGCAACAAGACGCCAGTGCCTCGCACCGAGCGCTCTCTCGACGCCACACTACTACTATGCCCGTTTATATTTAGGGCGTACTCGCATTTCGGTTGCGCCGCACTTGCCGAAAGGGCAGGCACCGCTGTCTCGGCCAGCGATCCCGGACGCTGCGCTATAGACCTTGAGGCAGACGTTTATCCAGGATTCTAGGTTTTTTTTTTTTCGAGGTGTTACCAAATCGGACGTAGGGGTGGGAGGGTTGCGCTTATGTGTGCAGGTGCGCTTATCAATCCTGCCGGTGCTGCGGAACTGACAGCCGTAATCACAACAGACCGGCTTTCAACAGGGTCGAATTCGCAACTCGTTCATATATGCTAATGGGCACGGCCAGGCAGCTTCTCCTCTAATATTATGTCCATCATTAGCGAAACTTGTGCACAATCCAATGTGTAGTATCTGCAGGGTATATACGAGCCATTGTGTTTCGCACGCAGCATACGCACACAGAACTGCTATATTCTGACTTCAACTGCGTGTTCTAACTATGCGTATTCAGCAGCGGCACACGCAGTCAGAAGCGTCGGCAGGAGGGTGCAAAAAAAAAAAAAACTTGCCTCCAACGCCTCCTCCCCCCCCCCCCTGTCTTTGAGTCACGCCTGTGCAAATGCCGCATTGTGTGAGATATCAAGCATGTAAACGGTGAGCCAACGTGCCACCAATGTGCTACATTGTTGTTTCCGATTGGCTGCGTCTTACGTCATTGTCGTCCCGTACGTACTACAGGGGTTCTCCAGTAACGAACGCTTTTGAGCGTGAAGCCTCCGTGTTGCTTAAGGCCAACTCCGGCGATTTTTCGAGGGCACTGAATTTCAACGAAATTCGCTGAGTATGTTCCTTTCCACGTTTTAGTCCTTTATGCCTAATCCCAGCTTTGAGTGATGCACAGATCGTTTGCAAATGAATTTTAAAGATTGCCTCGAAAAGCTTACCTCACTTGCGAGAACTACTGGCAACACTCTCTGTGTGACGTCATGTTTTGCATGTCAACGAAATAGACGCAGCCGATAGCATCGCCACTTTCGCCGCTACAGCGTTTATTGTGCTTTCCACAAGGCGACGGCGGCGGTGTTTGGCACGGGTGTAGCACGGGAATGCTTTCTTCCTCCCTCTGTGGTGTATGGCCGCTGCTTCGCTGGACTGGCTTTCACAGTTTTCATACTCCGCGCCGGCGGAACCAGTATACAGCCTCCGGCTCTACCAAATAGTACGTCATACGCAGACAGGGCGCTCGGTTGGGTTTCGGTATTGCACATTTTTGCTTATTGAAAATGAGTTTTCAAATTTCCTGAGCATTTCAGCAATTGGGCTCGTCACAAGAGTGTCTCAGGAACTTAGAAACATCATAACCTTGACAGGCTCAAAAAATCGCCGGAGTTGGCCTTTAACCAACGCACGCCTCCTTAGGGGCATCTTTTAGTCTCTTCCACGGATTACGCTCGAGATTCCTGGTTAGACTGCCTCGAGGCTGTTTACATATGCATAAAGTTTAATATCCATCTCCCTTTCGAAAACAATGTGGTCCCGTGAACATCTGTTGTTTGCTAGAATAAAAAAAAAACGCCAGGGATGACGTCTTCACTGTCCCTGTTATGTTTCACGGCAGCTTAAATACACCCTCGACCCATGACGGTCATCGCTGGGCCACGTCCATCAAAGTTTGTGCACAAGTAACAAAAAAAATTCATTTCCAGGGTCGCGCCAAAACAACTTCTAGAACATCAGGCACTGCACAACAGCTGACTCTGAATTAATTACGACCATCTCGGGTTCTCTATGAGCTTTTGGTCGTTACAATTAATATTTTAATCACATATCACTGATTGAAGGGAAGAAAAGGGAGGCTATTTGAACTTGTTTCGTCCTTTTCTTAAGGCACACGAAAAAAACAAAAAAACAGAAGATTCGCAATAATATAAACGCAAGGAAAATATGAGATATTGTTGTTGTAGTTGTTTCGCCGCCATAAAATGCGGTCAGCGAGGCCGGGAATCAAACCCGCATCTTTGATCTCATCAGCACCGCAATGTATACCTGCAATGCAAATTAACTGTGCGCACCAGAAAAAATACAAGAGGCTGTATTGCAAGCTTTGTTTGCTTTCGAATTGTTTTGAGAGTAATTTTCCGCTGTCAACATACAAAACAATAGAAAAAACGCTTTCTCGCTATGTGCCCAGGAAAGACAATGAGAGTGTGACTCAGCGCAGTACCGGGTATACGTCGTCCGCGTACGTCATGCCTCAACATTTCATTTCAGACAAAGCCCCGCCACAGCGGTCTAGTGGCTAAAGGCTCATTCACACTGAAGGCGGCACGGAAAAGCGGCCAAGCGGGCTTTTCGAAGCGGCGAGTTCAAACCGCATGCCTCTTTTGGCTGACTGCACTGCAGAAGAGGTGGGCATATCGCGCTTTCGCGCACGTGTCGCTATGACGCAGCAATGCTTCTCCCAAACGTACACCCACGCCACCACCGCGCCTACGCTGCGTGCCATTATGATTGGCTGCGGCAAAGCGGCGAGCCTCGGCAGGCGGCAAAATATTGCTCCGAGAGTGATCGCCCTTGCCGCCTAGTTTTTCTCCCACTTTTGCCGCCTGGAGAGGGAGTTTTCCCGCTTTAGGGCCGCTCCACGCGCTTTTCGCACAGTCACAACGCACGTGCCGGGACCCTTACCGCAGGCAAGCGGGAGACAAATAAGCCAATTGCCGTTCCACGCGCTTCCCGCACAGCCGCAACGCACGTGCCGGGACCCTTACCGCAGGCAAGCGGGAGACAAATAAGCCAATTGCCGTTCCACGCGCTTCCCGCCCAGCCACAACGCACGTGCCGGGACCCTTATCATATGCAAGCGGGGAACAAACAGGCCAATTGGTGACGCCACGTGCTTCCCGCACAGCCACAACGCACGTGCCGGGACCCTTACCATATGCAAGCGGGGAACAAACAAGCCAATTGGTGACGCTGCGGAGCCAATTGGCTTATTTGTCTCCTGCTTGCATGCGGTAGGGGTCCCGGCACGTGCGTTGCGGCTGTGCGGGAAGCGCGTGGACGGCCCTTACGCGTTGCCGCCTCACCGCTTTGGCTGCACCGCCTTCGGTGTGAACGAGCCTTGAGGTTCAGTGGCTCGACGGCTGACCCGCAGGCTGCGAAATCGAATCCCGGCTGTGGCGGCTGCATTTTCGATGGAAGCGAGAATGCTGTAAGGCCCATGCGCTCAGATTTGGGTGCACGTAAAGAACCCCAGGTGGTCGAAATTCACGGAGCCCTCCACTGCACGGCTTCTCTCATAATCATACGGTGGTTTTGGGACGTTATATCCCACGTATCAATGAATCAATCATTCAATCCAGACAATGGGAGCTTTAAAAACTTGAGTGGTGTCTATAAAGTCATCGAACAGTCGAACAGCAGTTAGCATAGACAATCTCGGAAACCTGTAGCACCGCAAGCTTTTCGAAGTATAACAGAATTATACAACGTGGGCGTAATTAAAAAAAATCAGTTGCGCCAAGAAGGCGAAGCAATGATTTATTGATTTGTGGGGTTTAACGTCCCAAAACCACCATATGATTATGAGAGACGCCGTAGTGGAGGGCTCCGGAAATTTCGACCACCTGGGGTTCTTTAACGTGCGCCCAAATCTGAGCACACGGGCCTACAACATTTCCTACAGCAGCCGAGTACCTTAGCCACTAGACCACCGCGGAGGGGCAAGGCGAAGCAATGGATGCGAATGTTTTACGAAGCTAGGCTAGCAAATTACAATGTTAAGCGAAGTGAGACTGCAGTGGCAGTCAACTAGTTTAGATACGGTCTCACGTAACTCTACAAAACGCTGGTGTAAAAGAACACGGTCACTCCAGGTAACTTTTGGCACCGGTTTTTCATGTTGAGAACGCAGCCCGTAGAAGCTCCCGCCAGTTATACGGGCACAAGCCGCGCGCTGATCGTTGCCGCGGCAACCATAAGCGCCCCCCCCCCCTTATGAATACGCTCACGAGATAAACACGCGCGCAGATGACCGCGGCTGGAAAGGCGATTTTCGCTCCGCAGAAAGAGGAGGCTAGCGCATCTTTCCCCCTATATATGTACATACATATGCGTATGGTACGTGAATGACCGTGGCTCCGGCAGTGGCGGCGACGACGACGTTAAAAACCAGCCAATACTATCGATATAATGGCTATCGCAATAAAATTTGTAAACATGGGACACGGTGCGACGAGTGATACACACTCACTCGAGGTCATCTTCATTCGCTTTTTAGAAATTCCAACGCCCTGATCTTTGCCGACGGAACACAACGCCCATGACGCTATAGCTGCCTTTCACACGTCACGTTTGCACATCAATCATTCGCAAGGCCCCAGTTGCTCATCTGGACCCGATTCCGTCAATTCGAAAGGTGAGCCTCGTAAACAGGTCTCTTCGCTTGTTGTCTCTTCGTTTTGATGAGTGAACAACGCGCGAACGAAAGCAAGAAGCTCGCGCGAGCAACCAGTGACGAAGCAAGTCTTCAGCTGTCCTTATAAGGGTGCTTTTTATGTTCACATCAACGCAGTACATGTGCCCTTCTATTTGTTATGTTATTCTCGAAAACGTGTGCGTCTTCAAGCAAGCGCAGCAAGAGCCCTCAGGTCAAAGGCAGGGATTGTCACGCGTCGTGGCGACCACAGTCTGCGGGAAGCGGGGCCGGTCGCCGTCGCTCCGTCGAGCGAAGGACTAGGGGAGAGCTTTGAGCAAACTTAACGGATTTATTTACATCTTTACAGTGAGTTGCCGAGATGACAGAAGAGAAGAGAGTTGGGCGAGGCGCTGCACGCCCTTTTTGTTGACCACAGTTCCCTAGGTCCCTAGGTTGGGGATCACTACACAAAACAATGCGGACCAATGGTGACGTGGAAGTTCCTCTCAGTGAAGTACCGCCCGTCATGTATGTTCATAGAGGCACAACACTGGCCTGCACATACACACACACACCCTTGCCACTAGTCGCAGCGCTGCCGTAGAACAGGGAGGGGGAGAGCGGAAGACGCACGGGCGCCTCGACCCCTTTGGTGCCGGCCTCGCACTGCGTTCCCACGGGACGATCTTAGCGCGCCCTTTCGAGAGGTGCCAGGTTCGTAGAATCCTCTGGGGAGATCCCTTTGACCAGCGCCGTCGTCGTCTGCTGGTTAACACGCTAACGATGCGTGGCCCAGGCGGGAGCCACATTCCACACAGTTGGCGCCGCTGTCAATCTGTGGGCGCCGTCTCGTGTAGTCGGCCCCTGTTGCTTCCTCCGTCCAGCCATGGCGAGACTATCCTTTTGGCACTAATCCAGCGTGGCGAATGACCCACTGGGTCAAGGCATAGCTTGATCCCTACAGGATGTCCTCGTATAATGTACCGCGCGGTCACAGTACGCATTCTGCTTGAAGCCCTGCATTCATTCTTGCCACAGCGCATGGCCTTCTTATATTAAGACCAGGTGTACTTTCAGATTCGAAGAAGCTCTCTGACTAGCGTGTGTAATGTTGTCCCTCCGTCCGCACCAATCCCCTCGCCACAGGTGTTGGAGCGGTGCCGAATAGCTCACGCCCTTCTAGCAGTGCGCGGTGACATCTCTCTCTCTCTCTCTGGACCATGGCCTCCGAGATGCCGGGCGCACGGCGGGCTTCTTTCCGGCCGTCTTCGGACGCAGGGAGAGCTTGTGTTTCTTAAGGTGGGCATCACCCGGTCTTTTCTCCACACCGCGGCGCTTTTTCTTTCGGTGGAAAATGCTACCGCGCTGTTGGCAATGCTTCTATGCGTTGAGAAAAAAAAGTGGTTTTTCGCTTTCATATAACTTTTTGTTCGTTTAGAAATATCGGGTCAAAGATTGCGAGAAGCAAGGCAACGCTGGGGCGTTTTTATTTCGAATGGGGTTTTTATTTTGCTGTAGGTTGGCGACGCCCATCTTATAGCAGTTAAAATTGCGATGCCTCTGCAAGAGATCCGCATGTGCTCGAAACTATATATATTTCGAAGTTCGCGGGCTGGGGCCACTGGCGAAAAAGGGAGAAAAATGGCAGCCCGATCCGCAAGCCTGGTCAGAAAATTGCCACGTTCTACGTCTATGGATTACGTTTTACATTCGACTGGATGGATTTTTTTTTTGCCATCATTGTATTAGCTCTCATTTTCATTGTAACGCTGCTTCGAGAATTCTTGCATACCCCCTAATGTAATCACAGCTGCGCCCCGACGTGGTTTTATTGCTTCTTGGAAGCGTTCTTCGCTTCTTCGGCTGGCACGCCTGCTGTACAACCGTGCTCGCCACAACTGGTCTCCACTATAGATAAGGCACGTTCAGTGGGACTTCTCAACGCGGAGCAAAACGCTGTTGGGCGCGCGATGTATAAATAAACAACATCACGGCATATATTCACGGAGTGAATGATTAGTAGGGCGAAGCGTTCGTCCATGCATCCATTCGTCCGTCGACTCCTATCGCATTACAGCACGCATCAGACAGACGGACGCTTCACCCTACTCCCGTCCTTCACTTCGAGGATATGCTCCAATAAAACCCCGGCGCGCTATATACGCGCCACAGTCGTGATTACGTCAGCGCGCTTGTAATAATTCTCTAAACAGCGTTACAATCTAAATCAAGGGTACTTCCACGAAAGGAACAAGAAAGTGACCCATTTATTTGCGTGTGAACGCGTGAGCGCAAAATACGGCATTTTGATTTAACTTGTAAATTGGGCTGTCAGTTTTTATTAAACGTGGAGCATTTCATAGTCGCACCTATAGCGAACTCGCCGTCGGAGGTGCCGTTGACACCACCACAGCGCATGCTGGCGTCTCGTGCCCAAGTTTTTTTCAAAGACGGTAGTCTTTCTTGGGAACCTTCGACGAAAAAAACTTTGGTCTGTGTGTCTGTCTGTACATTTGTCTGTTTGTCCGCCCTAACGATACCTCAAACAGCACCAAATGGCCAACCTCATCTGGAGCACCCACCAATAATGCTCAAGGTTTAGCGTTCATAGTTGTGCGATTGTCAACTAAAAAAAGCAAATATTGCGCATATCTGAGGCGCCGTAAAACACGTCTGCCTTTATACTAGAAGAGGCACACACAAGTAACTCTAAAGACTGTAGCGTTTATCGCGCTGCGCTGACAGTGCAACGCGATGCCCCAGAAGGTGTTTCCAAACGCTTTGCTGCGACGACACGGTGGTGGCACCTGCCCGCCGCTTTGCATTCTACACCTTATCACCTCTGAGACTGGCGCGCATCTTTCTCCACTGACGCGCACGCCTTCGTTTTCGAAGATAACTGCCAGATGGCACTCGTGTCTAACGTGCCTACATGCGTTTGTTCGCCTCCGTTACACGCTCGAGGCACTCTAACGCAGCGACTTCAGAATACCATTCACCGATTTTCTTGCGCAGAACATCAAATAAACGTTTTATTCGCACTCTCCAGACGCAAGACTATCATCTTTCGACGACATTTACAGTGTAACGTGTAGATTCGGGCGAACTCGGCGTCGGAGGTGCCATTGACACCAGCACTGCGCACGCTGGCGTCTTGTGCCCAAGTTTTTTTTTTTCCTCTCTCACGTGCAGAAAGGCACTCAGCAGTATGACATATTCCTGAAATTAAACGGAAGAAACAAGACCTGACGTCACTTCCAATAACAGTAAAAAACTACAGCATTGATATAGCATTATTTGTATAAACCGTAACCAGTCGGGCACTTAATTAGTAAATCGTTACTATTGAATCGAACATTCATTTTCCACTTCATAATGTTCTCTCCTATATGGAGAATTCCAGCGAAGCATGCACACAAGGTAACCACGCGAACACCGCAGCGTGAGTGCGTTACGAAGAAATGACACTCACTGGAGTTGAGCGGTCGTTGAGCTGACCAAACTCGGCGCTCAGCATCGGAAACTGCGTATCAGCCAAGGGGGGGGGGGGGGGGGGGCAAGGGCGGCGCGAGCCTCTCCCACTGAGAAAAATTAGGAGAGGGTGGGAGCTAAGAGAGGGAGGGGGAGGCTGAGCCCCCTCCCCCCTTCTGACATTGGTCCCTGTCGGCTGCACGCTGGGGAAACCAACTAAGGCGAAGTTTTCCTTCATCGCTGTAATCATTCAAATGTATTGTTACGAGGAATTGAAAATGTTACCAGGGAATGTTTATATAGTGAAAAAATTCCAGCATTTCTGCTGTGATGATTTTTTGAAGGCTCTTTGCGGCGAAGGCCGCCTATGCGACACTTTCGCGCTATTTACTGTAGCATTGCAAAGCAGGCTACAGAAGGCGCGAAATTTAAGCATCGTGTCTGTAGCCTGCTTTGTTATGGATCGGAACAAGCAATCGCTTTGCGGATTAGAGTATTTGAGCTGCTTCAGTAAAATCATTTTCTTTCAACAAAATGAGTAGCATCGCCACCAGCTGCTCTGTCGAAGCTGCTGTGATGATTGTGACAAATCTTTCTAAATGTTTTACTTTTGCCGTACTCGAAGCGTAAAAAAAGTTTCCGCTTTAGTTTCTGACAATTCTTATCAGCACTGCTTATGGTAACTAGGAGCGGTGGCAGCAGTATGCAAAGTGGTGACGAATAAAGCAGTGAATTCGAGTACAATTGGAAGCTCAGCTTTCAAGCTTGCTTAGAGAGAGCGCGCAAGGCAACTGTCTAGCTCTTTTCTAGAAATGCCACCGACGCCGTCAAGTCTGGCGCGAAAGCCGCGTTCTCAAAGCGTACAACGCTTCGCACTCGCCCGCGAGGCTTCCCCAATTTCTCTTTCCAACTACCTCCCGTGGCGCCGCAAAGCCGGAGACAGGGAGAAAAGGTCTAGACTTCGTCTAGACTGAACGTCCCCGGCTCTGCGACGACCACGCGCTGGTTACAGGTGCACTTTGGTCACTTATGGTCACCCTTTCGCACTGCGCGTTCTACGGTGTTCAGTGCTATGTTGGGGAATGTAAGACGCGTTCAGAGTTTTGTGTATCTGGTATGAAGCACTGCGTGTTACATAGCAGCAACAATTCACACTTTTTTTATTCTTCAGTAGTCTACCTCGACGAATACTTGGGTTTCTGAAAGACGCCGTTTGGCCGCATGTGCGAACCTTTGATTTGGATGCAGTCGATATTACTGTAAATGAACATGATACTGATATTGTCATTGTTCTACCAAAACATAATCAAAATACAGATGACAAAAGAAGAGTTCATGATAACTCAAGCACTTTCACTGGGAAGGGCGTAGGTAGTACATGCAGGTCGGCTAATCGTAGCCTTTTACAATATTCAGGAAATTTTTGTTATATTATTAGGTGCATGATCAGCGCACTTAATTATATAGAGCGTAAGTGGCACTCGGTTGACCACCTGATAAATATCGGTACGCGATACAATAGTAAAATGATCTCTATCGATAGGAGGGCAATGCGCATAACGACAATAACTAGCCTAGTTTTCACCCGCATACGCGTCTCCAGAAAGGGGGAATGCTAAAATGCCTCTATCACAGACGAAATAAACACCTCCTTGAAATCATCTATACAAGAAAAATTCAGCAGTTTTTATTTTATTTTATGCTTTTATTCTCCAATTGGACCAAAGTAAAAGCATTAACAGAAAAAAAATACTTGCCTTCAGGGCAGCGAGAACACTTGTCAGTGATATTTGCTTACATGCGAGAAAAAAAGAAAAAAAAACATGCGGACACTAAGATTCCGCACTCTCTGTTTTCTGCCGTGGTCTCCGCCGCTCTAGGAATCCACATTAAACAGCCCCCTCGCGGTAGTCGGGCGCGAGAGGCGATACTCGCCGGTTTTGCTGGGGAGCGCGGTGATTGGGACGGCCGGGGAGAACCACGCCACGCGCCAGCAATCTCGGAGGTGGTGGTGGTAGTGGTTAGAAGAGCAGGAAGGCACCTTATTTCTACAGCCCGGTCGGGAGCGCGGCGCAGTGCCTTCAATCTCGGAGGCCATGCCTGGACTGTCGCGTACTCGCCGCTTGTCAGCTCTCTCTCGCTTCACCCTCTCCGCCACTCGCAACGCTCGAGCCACGGTCCTCACGTGAGAATCATCTCACCCGCGCCACCCCTCTCCATCTGTCGGCAAGAAGCAGCCGCGAGACGGCGGGTGTGCTTTAGGGTGTGCGCGCGGCGCGTGCCTCGAGAATTTCACGGCGCGCCGACGGGCGGGACACCGTCGCGGTATGCTTCGCGCTAGTGTGCGCGTACCTTTCCCGTCTGTAGTCGGCGTTGCGAGGGTTAGCGAAGCCAATCGCGTTCGCGAATGTCGACGTCCACACCGACGAGGCGCGAGCCAGGGAAGCCGAACGCACGTCGCACCTCTTGACTCGCAATGTTCTTGACTCGCACCTCGTCGGTGTGCCGATCGCACACCGACGAGGTGCGAGTCAAGAACATTGATCGCGTTCGAGAATACAGACGGCGCGCGGGTAACACCGACGAGACGCGAGCCAAAGAAGCCGAGCGCAAGCGTCTTCAACGCGTCCCGCCTCCCGTGTCTTAGCGTTTCAAACAAACGTTCACTCGAGTAAACGCTACACCGAGTTTCGCTTCAAACCGTTCTTCTAGCGCCCGCGTCGGCACCCGTTTCAACCGGGTCAACGCCGTGCGCACCACTGCTGCTTCGCATTCCATCAGGGTTCCCTTCGGGGAGATGGTCCATAGTTTTTTTTTCTTCTCCTACGACTTGCTGTTTATCTTTACAAGTACCGTCCCGCGGCACTGATTATGACACTGGCAGCCTCCCATAGACATCATGTTGGAGAAACAGTAAGCTAAGACGCTCTCTGTGTTACGTCGTGTGGATGTCATCATTATACGGTCAAACATGTTCTACCTACGGGGACCGTCTGTCATTAACACCATAATTCAACACGCAGCTATCCCGGTCATGGAATCTCTCTTCATATGGGTCTGTTTATTGATTGATATGTGGGGTTTAACGTCCTAAAACCACCATGATTATGAGAGACGCCGCAGTGGAGGGCTCCGGAGATTTCGACCACCTGCGGTTCTTTAACGTGCCCCCAAATCTGAGCACACGGGCCTACATTTCCGCCTCCATCGGAAATGCATCCGCCGCAGCCGGGATTCGATCCCGCGACCTGCGGGCCAGCAGCCGAGTACCTTAGCCACTAGACCACTGCCGCGGGGCCTTCATAAGGGTCTACTCACAGCGCTATGCACAGCCGCTTGCTAATAAAATTCATGTTTACTACTATTCAAGTAGGCTCCAAAGCCTTATACATCGTATAACATTGCAGTTTGTCGCGATCGCATTCACTGCTTCGCGCTTGCGGCGAAACTGCCTTTTCTCATATATCCTACATATGCGCATGACGAAGGTCAAACTTTACGATATATACTGCAGCAAAAGAGATAGGGGGCCGTTCGTTTGCGGCTCATTTAAAAACACCGCAAATACGAAAACAAGCAGAAGAAAAATTTACGATATATTTTTAGTATTCCGTAAGCGCACAACTAGAGATATACAGGAGCCTAAAATAAAAAAAAGTAACATCTGAAAAGAGGTTATTTTTTTATTTGCAACGTTTTAGCGAAAATGTCTCATGAGCGGTGTTTGTGCGCATACGAATGCAACAGGTGGTGCTGCACATTGCATTTATAGCGCCATTGCAAGTAAGTAACCGGCGGCGAGGAAGGCGATTTATTTCATTTATGCAACGCGAAAGAGCATGCAGACTGAGACGCGCGCAAAATTTGAACGAACGCCGGTTTTTAGAGTGGCAAGCGAAACGGCCCCGCCTTGTGCTTCTCCTTCGCTCCCAGGCCGAATGGAAATCGTCCACACACAGGGGTCCAATTCACGCGGTAGTTGAAATTGGATAGCGACATTTTAGAATGTATGACATCTGCACTTCAATGATTTTAAGCAATTGTGTAGCATACGGTTTTGTCAAGAACCGGGCTTTGTGGATTGTTTCCTACGGTCGCCGCTAAGAAATAGAAGCAGCCCTAAGAAATATGAGCACTTCTGCCACGTTTTTCGTAAACACGGATATATTTTATGCCGAACAGTAACACTAAAATGTGACCATATTTACGCTGTCCCGGAGCTCAATTAAGCAAAAACATTAACGTAAACAAACACAAGCACACGCACGCGTTTGCATGCAGTGTCACAATCAGACAATTTGTCTGCGTATTGCGTTAGTCGACGTACAGACGGGTCCTCTGTTAAAGGGAACACAATTGTGAGCAGCATGTTTAAATTTCACTATCTTACGGAATCATAGCGGCTTAGATATGCATAAGAACACTGGTGGTTAAAAGTTCCGACTCCTCTTGACAGACTATTGGCTTGCATGAAGATCGTTTCTTAATCCACTTGCTCTTAGAGGGCCAGGAATATTGATGGTGTGCATTCGAGTGTTCCCTTTAACAGTGGACCATACTGTACACGCAAACTTCGCTGAAGTATATCCAGAAACGAAACAAGCAAGCGGTGCATGTGCGTTTATTTCCACACGAGACACGCCTGTACTCCAAATTATCCTTTTTTTTCATTATTTCAGAAGAAGCGGAAGCGAGAGTTGCATTCGATGATTAGCGAGCATCAGCGCGATCACATCCCTTTCGGCTGCCAAACAAACGCTTAGCTCAGACCTTTCTGTAATTCTTGCTGTGCAGGCCGATTCATCTGACCGATCGAAAAAAGCCGTTTCGAAATGGCGTCACAGCGGTGCGACCTGACTACTATAGCTGAGCTAAATAACGCAGCAACCGTACGCCCATGTAATCACGTTTGGTAAATGGTCGTCGTGCACGCCACACGGCTAGTAGTGGTGGATAAGCGCGGCATATAATTGTCTTGGCCCAGAGGAACCACACTACATCATCTCAAGCATCTGGTTTGTTTGTTTGTTTATAGCGTTATGTATTATGATGTCCCCCAGTTAAGTTTAGCATACACATGTTATTGCGCTACTCGTTTCCTGATGCAAAACTGACCTGAGCGCTCGCGACTAAAGGGCCCGTATTCTGAATACCTGGCCAGGCAATGCACATAGTTGCGTCCGCAAAAGAACGAGCTTCGTCCAACAACGAGGGCAATCGCATTATTTGCGAAGGCCGTCGACCAACCAGACAAATTTCCTACGAGATGATTTGGGCCCCTCACCTTTAACGACTGTATTGGCCGGTTTTTGCGAGAGCTAAAGAAAAAAAAGAAACACACGTCGGTCACAGCTGACAGCGAACCTGGAAAGGTGGCGGCGATCGCTTAAGCGAGACTCGAAACCCGATCGCTTGCGTATATGCACCGCGGTGGTGCGCGCAGCTGCGCGATGCCGCTCTTGCACAGCTGCGAGAGGCGGTCGCCCGAGGCTGAGGCGAGGCCAGCAAGGAGGGCGAAAGAAAGACCCCGGCCGCCAGAACAATGCGACGCTGTTGCTGACTGCTGAAATACACCTCCTGCACACGAAGCGGGCCCAGCGAAGAAGTCATTTCCATGCACACATTATTTCAATTTAGATTCATTTGCGAGCGCATGCAATGAGGTTCGATGATGGCTCAGCTACGTGCTGTATCGTAAAATCTGCCAGAAAAATTATTTATCGATGGATTATACCGTCAAGGATGTGTGGACAGTACGGTATGTGAGTTTTGTGCCTCCTGTGAGATATATGAACACCTATGTTAGGGTGCCCCGCCTTCGGTATGCACCAGGCACAGTTCATGTAACTTAACGGACTTAAAGGGACCTTGAAACACATTTAGAAGTAATCATCAAACGGCTATCTAAAAAGAGCTCATTGCCCCATGAATCGACCGTTTTTGTTTGTATGTTTGTTCAGACTCCGTCAAGTACAAGCATAGTTACAGGATCTGTTACACGCATCCGGCGCTTTGTCTCTCTCCTTCCATGCCAGCGAGCACGCCGCAGGCTTCGCAGGGAGGTGCATAACAAAAGGACACGAAGATGAGTGCTTTCGCTGCATGACGTTGCGCACTTTTCCTTGTTTCTTCGAACGCACAGCTGCTTATACCGAGACTATTCGATGTAATTCTACGTGATCACAAGCGCGCGCGGGCCCGTGATGGCATCTTGCAGTCGCCGAAGCAGCTTAGCTAGGTTGCCCAAATCAGCCCATGGCCATACACTTTGGATTTATGGCGCAGTCACTTGGGTTTATGGCATCATTTATAGAAAAGTAATGGAACCATTCCCCGCTGACTTTGATAATTAGTTGTAAATTACAGACCATGCACGTGCCGCACAATAATAATTGGCTCAGGTTTCTCAGGCGCATCGGCTACCGATCGGCAGCGCTTTCTGACCATGCTGAATAATTGTTGCAGGCTCTCTAAGTGCGTGACTTTTAATGATTGCTCGTTTCCGGGAGGATACGTGCGCTGCTTTGCTTGATAGGGATCATCCAGCGGTGCTATAACTTTCATGAACATAAACGATTTGGTTTCGCATTTATAGAGAGTTATTCGTGGTACTGCTATTTGTGTCCCCATTTGTGCTATTTCTTTACTTTCCCTTTTTCATTTCTCTTCTTATCCTCTCTATACGTGTGCCCCGCCGCGGTGGTCTAGTGGTAAGGTATACTGCTGATCCACAGGTCGCGGGATCGAATCCCGGCTGGGACGGCTGCATCTTCTGTGGAGGCCGAAATGCTGTATACGCCCGTGTGCTTAATTTTGGGTGCACGTTAAGTAACCCCAGATATAAATCAAATGAATATCTTTATATATGTACCACCTCTACGGGATCAGTTGTGAGCCTGCTCCCTTCCTACTTTTTTCTGTGTATAATTGTTTGTTTATGTATCCAAATCAAATAATAATAATATTAATAATAATAAAACGTACTAAATGGTGTGTGTTCTACGCGAGACGCATGTGGAAGCTCGTTTTGTGTTTTGCTCGATACGACGGCCAAACACGGAACTCCGGACAAGCCCCTCGCCTTCGCCCCGCTCGCCACCATCGTTATCTTGCGTTTTCCCGTCCGTGAGTGAATGCAAGCCGGCATTCCGCCCGCATGCAGCCATCGACATCGTCCAGGCCAAATTTAATATACGGCCGCAACGTTCCGCTCGACTGCACGCGATGCGATCGCGGTGCCTCCTCTCTTATATTCGCAGATCCACAAGTTTGTGTAAGAGCAGATTCCAACCAATTTCAATGCTGATCATATTAGCGATGTTGGTCGGCCAGTAGGTAGTTTTAGAATACCGTTTGCAAGCGCTGCGGGCGTTGCGGGCGCCATATGAGTTTTAGAATAGCGTTTGCCCGGCTGCGATCCGCAAAGCACGATCGCAGCGACACCGTAGCCTCGAAACCAGCGCTTGCGGGCCACATGCGGGCCGCCATCACCGCACGCAATTTCGGATTTTTTTGCGTGCGGTCCGCGAACGCAGACTCGCGTTACGACGCATGCGCAGTGGCAGCGACCGCACCGCAAGGGCTCGCGGCGCTCTATTCTAAAACTCCCGAATGGCTAATAGCGCCCGCCGCGGTGGCGTAGTGGCTGCTCCACTGCTCGAGCATTGCGGGTTCAACTCTAGCCGCGGCCGTCAGAGTTCGATGGAGGCGAGATGGTCGATAACTGCGTATACAATGGGCGATGTCGGTGCGCGTTAAAAAAAACGCTAGTTGGTCAACATTTTCATAGCTCTCCACTACGCATTTTCTCGTAACCATATCGTGGTTTCGGGACGTAGAACCGCACATACAATAGGTGACCGGTAAAATGGGAAATCGCAGGGAACTGTGGGATGCGACGGCTTCCGGTTCGACGCACCACGCGGGTCAGCTGCGGCACGCACGCATTTCTGTACTGCTCCGTTGAAAAAAAAAAAAAAAACACCTGGCCGTGCAATGTCACTGCTTGAGAAGTTTTTTGTTTTTGTTTTTGCGTACAGTGACTGTGATGATGACAAGCTACGAAAGCCATAAACGGTCCGGAAACTCTTTTGTCGCACTAAATGATCTGCGAGCTTCATGCTGCTTGGGGGTGCTGTCAGTTTGGCTAGTAGATCAGTCCATACATAAAACAGTTTTCCTTGTATGATACGGTACTTCAGATAAAAAGTCACAATTTTAAAGATCTCAGGGGATGGAAATGACTGTAGCAGTGTGCTAAGAGTTCATTTCAAGATCGCTGCTTCGGCCGACACCGTCAATCGATCGGCATGAAGCGCAACGCTTATTGCGCACGTTGAGATATTTATTTCTTCTAGCCTTCAGCGCGCTATAACATGTATTTCTTAGGCGAAGCCAGATGCTTATTCTATTGCAACAACTCAATATTCTATTGCAACAAGAACAATGAGATACTTGTTGAATGTATGTGTGTTACCAACGCTTCCTAGAAAAAACTATGCCTGGAACGTCGCTCTCTTTTCAATTGGGAGCCTCCTGCCAGCACGCGATCTCGGAGGCCATGCCTCCTG
Source organism: Rhipicephalus annulatus (assembly GCA_013436015.1). Lineage (NCBI taxonomy): Eukaryota > Metazoa > Arthropoda > Arachnida > Ixodida > Ixodidae > Rhipicephalus > Rhipicephalus annulatus. Next base: position 253,943 of record WOVY01005549.1, read on the forward strand.
CCTTGTGTTGCGACTGGCCACCGCGTGAGACCGCTCGCCTCCGTACCGCTAAGTCACCTGACATAAACGTACCGCTCTGTCACGTAACATCACGGCTGCTCGGAGGCAACAGTAAGAGCATTGCTGTGTTCGCAGGGGGCGGCCGTCGGAGACACTCGCCTTCGTACCGAGCCCCGCCGCGGTGGTCTAGTGGCTAAGGTACTCGGCTGCTGACCCGCAGGTGGCGGGTTCAAATCCCGGCTGCGGCGGCTGCATTTCCGATGGAGGCGGAAATGTCGTAGGCTCGTGTGCTCAGATTTGAGTGCACGTTAAAGAACCCCAGGTGGTCAAAATTTCCGGAGCCCTCCACTACGGCGTCTCTCATAATCATATGGTGGTTTTGGAACGTTAAACCCCACAAATCGATCAATCAGCCTTCGTACCGAAGAAGGAGGGTAAAATCAGAGGTTAGGACAGCGCGTTCGCGGCTCACGTTCCAGGCATAATTTTCTTAGGAGGCGTTGGCGTTACAGTAACTCATCCCAATTAAGATGTAATTAAATATCTCTTTACCCTTAAGTCATTGATGCTGACTCTTGGCATAAACAAATTAAAATCTCAGGCTAGGAATATAGTGCAAAATCATTTTTGGTCGTGTTCATTTCGAGCAAAGAAAAATTTAGCTTTTTAACATTGCTAGAAAGAAGCGACACGTCGCAGGACTGATCGAACGTGGTAGTGTCTTCAGAAAAGTGATTATACGTATCAGTACATTGCAAAATGCTGTTAATTGAAGACAAATTTATTATGCAGGGGGCTCAATTCATCCAAAGTACGGTACATATATTGCTCTCTCTTAGTATCCACTACATGCAAATAGCAAAAAAAGTGGTGTACACAATTGTGTACATGACGTCTAACTGGGCAAAGCTCAAGGTAAGGTAAAACGTCGGGTGACCGCAAAAACAAAAAAGAAAAAAAAATAATCGGGTCATTGACAAACCCCCCACTTGTTTGTTTATTAGCCACGCCCACCGACGGACGCAGACAGTCCGCGCAACCACCACGTCGAGCTTGCCGGGCGCGCGATCCTAGCACGAGTGACGAAAGGCACGTGCCTCTACCAGGAGTGACACAGCAGCTTTGCAAGTTAGTACTGGCGCTGGAATTGTCACTCTCTTGCATGGTATGTGATAGGCTGTCATTCGACTATACCTTGTCTACGACGCCAAGGAAAGGCTACGTTACACCCCTAAGGCCCGAAACATGTGCAGCGTTTTCCCGGCGCCGCTTCCCTAGACGTCATCGCGTCGACGCCGCCAGAGAGGGTGACATACCATGTGAGGAGCGACAACGCCAGCGCCAGCTCAACGTCGCGGACTGTGTCGAGGAGAATGAACCCGAGACCTCGCAAAGCAGTGTGTAGTGTCCGTCAATGCAGCAACAAGAAATATTCCTGCAAACCAGTTTCATGTCTTATATGCAGTTCTGATGTGAGAAAAACAAATCACAGTACCACCGAAACGTTTTTTTTTTTTCACTCCTAGCACCAGCTGTTGAGAATAGGAAGAACCAGAAACTCGTAATACACGGCCCCTAAGCTTGGCAGTTGTTGTACACCCTTGAGGCCATGTATTCAGCCAATACACTCAGGCATGCTAATCCTACCGATGGACTTATGGCGTTCGAAAACCGTGTTCCAAGAAATCCCGAGCGCTTCCTGTCGAAGCTTCTGAGGAACAAGCTAAGTCAAATACAAGCATCAGTTGAGAATATTCGGATCACTCAGAGCACGGCGACGACTTAACAGATCCGAGGCGGGCGGCAACCATTTTGACAGCAGCAACGATGCTGTTACGTAACGAAAGTCGCTGGCAGCCGCGCGCTGATTGGTTCTCCATTCATCGATTAGCTTCCGGCAATAGCGCCGGCGCTCCAGATATCGGATTGATTGATATGTGGGGTTTAACGTCCCAAAACAACCATATGATTATGAGAGACGCCGTAGTGGAGGGCTACGGAAATTTCGACCACCTGGGGTTCTTTAACGTGCACCCAAATCTGAGCTCCAGATATCGGAATCGTCCAGAAAGGGACGTTTTGGCCACCGTCACCGGCAGCGTCGACGCTGAGTGACGCCGGCGAACGAAACGCTGAAAAAACGCCGGAAAAACGCTGCAAATGTTTCGGGCTTTAAGAGTCAGCCAGCTAGTGTAGGCTTCTCTCCGTCATATCCAGGGTGTCCCAGGTAACTTTAGCCAGAGTTTAAAAATATGCCGGCGCACGCAATTACGACGCGACCAAATGCATGTTGCTCACCGTTGCCTGGAGTTGGAGTATTTTTTGTGTTCTCAAATATTGTTTATAAGATGTGTTTAATAAACAAAGAAACAAAAATCAAGAAAAAAATCAATGAGCAAGTTGTAGATCAGTTTGCAAAACGTCCGATTACACACTTTTAAACTTTATATCTGTTAGGCATTAGTGTTTTCCTGCTAATTACAAACGCCCGCGAAATACCAAAAAATACCACGTGACAAACACGCTCATGCGCCAGTGCGCACAATGATTCTAGTGCTCCCTGACGTTCCGCGTATGAACGACCATAGCATTTACACGGCCGGGATAGACTGCACCTGCGCGCCCTTCTTTCCTTACGGCCTTCTCACCCATCGCGAATACCACGGGAGAGTTTCTGAGTATGTTTCGCCACCCGTCGGCGGCAGGGGCGCAGCGACCCTGACTTTGTATCTTCTGCGCCGCGCACACGGCACAAGGGAGTTTGTCGATGTGAAAACGTTGAATAAGGGTTCTCGACGAACAGGGGGAAGAAGGATTACTAAAGAAATCGAGGATATAGGAAAGATCATCTACTAAAAAAAAACTAAGTTACCAGACGGCTTGCCGTATAATATAGGTATGTATGTGCTCGTGAATAATACAAGCTGAAACTCAGTGAAAATGCAGAATAATCGGCAAATGAGAGGCATAAATCAGAAGGCATAAAGCTGTGGCAACGATCACAGAGATAGAACAATGTTGCACCTGTTCAGCAATCAGAAAGCACTAAACACTTTCGGCCCTTGGTTTCGTCGGTCAACGAAGTCGCAATTAATAGAGGTCGCTCACGGAATGACGAGCGCGCCTTCCCTTTTCTGGCTATTTTCTACTTTTTTTTATTTTTCCAAATACATTTGGAGCGTTTTCAGGGCTAATAGCTGCTTTCTACAGCCTGACAACTTTTTTAAACACGTACGTGTGTTGTATATCTAATGGCAAAAAATGCGTATAAGGAAAAAGAAAGTAAAAAAAAGAGAGAGAAGCCTTGCTGCTGAATAACATCTTTGGACAGCACGCACAGAGAAGGGTGGTATTGTCAAGGTGTTAACGCCACCTGGAAATATTGATTCCGGAGACGCCAAGCCTTTTTGCATTCCTTTGTACTGCAAGCCACGTCCATGAAGAATGCGAACGAAGTACGCAGCTGCTTACGCTCGCAAGCCGCTTGCGCCGGAACTGAAACTGTAGTGCAAATGAGTTTTGCACTATCTTTCTAGCTCGTAGAACAACATGTTTAGAAATAGAAATTGACAACATTACAACTTTTCGGAAAGTAAGCAGCTGTTTTTCTGAAAAATCTCCATAAATTTGCGGATTATTGCCACAAGCAGGTTGTTCTGAATTGCCTTTTATCTCTAGAGTGGCATGCTTTATTCTGGTAATTACCCACCACGGCTGCATTTCATTCGGTGCTCTGTCAGTGTTCAGTCTACAATATTTTTTTTATAGAGAAGTCAAGTTTTTTTTTTACTCCAAAAATTTTGACCACCTGGGGTTCTTTAACGTGCACCCAAATCTGAGCACACAGGCCTACATATCCGCCTCCATCGAAAATGCAGCCACCGCAGCCGGGATTCAATCCTGCGACCTGCGGGTGAGCAGCCGAGTACCTTAGCCACCAGACCACCACGGCGGGGCATCCCAAGTGTCGCACCACCGTTCAAAATGCGAGAAGGGTAGCGATTGCTGTAAGAAGAAAAAAAATGCGTCCCAATATTTTCTCGAAAGCAAGCACCACGCATGCGTTAAGAAAATCGCAGCAGATTCACAGACAGGAGCGAAAAAGGCCGCGTTTCTTTTGCATCAAATAGAATCTGACGGAAGAAAGCATTCAGCGCACCCAGACGATTTTGTAAGGGGTGTGTGGTATGCCGCTTCCTGTCACAAAGAGGCTACGATCACGCCCGCACTTCGGGGCTTGTGACACTGCCATCAAATTGCACTCTACAGAGGTGTATAGGTTCAAGCCCAGCGTCACCAGGTATCAGCAATGCCATAAACGATTTGTGAGTCTTCAATGATTAAGCAACTTGTTTTTCAACGCGCGGTGAGTGGAGAAGCGCACCCGAACTCATGTGTGCGCGCGCTGTACGGAGCAACGGAAGATGGCAGGGTCGCAGCGCCCCCCCTCAAAGGAGTGGCGAGAGGCATGTACTACACCCATTGCGAAGGCCGTAAGAAGGGAGCGCGCAGGTGCAGTCCAGCCCGGCCGTGCACAGTGGCAGGCGCCTTGAGCGGGCGGAGGCACTAGCCCGCCACTATGGGAACAAACACGGCATATTTTACGCGGACGCCTCCCTCCGGCTCCCACCATGGGGGGTGGTAAACGGCTGCAGTCGTCCACCGAAACATCGCGCTGAATGGTCTCACATTCAGAGCACGGAGGAAGTCGCCATCGCGCTAACTGCCGCAGACTGCAGGACTCGCGCGTCATCATTACGGACTCGAGAGGGGCCTGCAGAAATATTCAACGAGGGTACGTCCCATACCTGGCGTACCGCATCTTACAAAATAGTAATTACGCCGGGGCCTGCGAGTCCCGTAGCATCATATGGGCTCCAGCCCACACGGGCCTCGAAGGCAATGAAACGGCAGACGCCGTTGCCCGTGCGCTCAACAATATGCATTTCGTCGCGTCGTAATTACGTGTTCCGGCATATTTTTAAACTTGGGCTGAAGTTACGTGAAACACCCTGCATTATATATATATATATATATATATATATATATATATATATATATATATATATATATATATAAATTCACATGTGCTCGTTCTGCTTAGCAGCAAGAACAGATCATTCTAAAATATCAGCATATCACTGCACACTGCGGAGGATTTCTAGCTGTCATATATACGAAATATCTGTGAGCGTTAACTGATTTTCCATTTCTGCACAGTGGAATAAAGACTGCCTTTAATTCATACATGTGTAGCGCGTGCGGCGATAAGAAATTCCACACGTCAAAAGGATGACATTAGCAGACAGCTCGCGTCCCTCGAGGAGCGCACGGGTCAGAGGCGCGCGCTGTGGAGCGACACGTGCGCCTGCCACGCTTGTTCTCTCAATAGACTCGCTGGTATGTTCACAAACACGCGTCTCGGTAGATTCATCAGTAAAAAAATGCTTACGTTCAATACAAAGGCGCATGCTCGATACAGCAGCGGGCCTCCATTGTGCGGGTGACGGGGGTGTATCATCTGTGCCTCCTACCAATCGCCCGACTTGTTTCACAACACACTGTGAGCATAGCGAGTAGGCAAAAATATGCACGACCTATGCTATATAATTAATGCGTTGTCCTTAATCGGATAAGACACCGCATCTAAAGCGGCCTACGAAAGCTCGCAAAGCTTGAGTGCTATACACTGATATATACTTTTCGTCAACGACCCGTTCAGACTTAGCAGCCGTGCCGTGTCTCGCGCGCAGAAGACAGCATGCTCGCCACGGCATATCCTCGGACACGATTGTATTGTTTCCCCACAATGTCTGCATCTAAATTCTCAACACAATGTAATACAAACAGCTCGCAGCATTCCTTCGCGTCTCGCGATTCGACAGCGCCGGCTGCGCGCCTGGAGGATAGTGTGTGTCACGCGCTGGCACGCAGTACACGTGGTTCCCTGCAATAAACGCCCGGCGCGTGTGTTACGCTGGGTATGACGTTCGTTTTCACAACGGTCCGCGGTTCTAACAAACCAGATAAGCAAACAGGCGAGGCGAGAGGGGGGCCACGTCGTCCCCCAAGCTCGCACGAGAGAGCAGCGGTGGGCACATAAGAGAGCGCGAAAACAAAAACACAAAGTCAATGCTACCCTCACCCTATCGAAGGCTTCCTCGGCGCCGGTGACAACGGAGGAGGAAGGAAACGGCCTCGGCGATCAGCGCTTATCTCTGCCCCTCCACGGAGTGCGCGCACTCCTTATCTCTCTTTTCGCGGTCGGATGCAACCCGCCGCGTCAACAGACGGACGACAGTGGGCGCGTTGCCCGCGCACGAGAGGAAAACCGGAAGCGGCTGCGTCGGCAAAAACAGTCCCGAAAGAGTTGCCTACATACACTTCGGGAGCCACCGCGCCACGCAAGGTGGCGCCACGAGCACGCCATCGGCGCGCATGAACCGCAGCTGCAACGACACGCCGACCTCAAGGTCATGCGCGCTTCCTCGTTAACCTATGAACGCTTCCGCGACGAACGAGTCAGGGTTGGGAATCTAAGGTTCCTTGTACAAAATACCCTAATCTAGTTCGTTTCGAAACACTGAAATGCCACAGTTTTGGTAGAGCGGGCATGCGCATGTCATGGGCGATCCAAACTGGTATCTCAATCGTTTCACGAGAAGGTCACTCCATTGCGTCTATAAGGTCATTTGTACTACAGCTACTGCAGCAGTCCTCAAGTATATCTTATACCCCTGTCACACGGCCACCACTAAACTCCGTTGAACACCGTCAACGTAAATCTCCCCTAGGTGGTTCGACGGAGAAGGAGTTGTGGCAGTGTCACACGGCAATGAAAAGGTTGTAACAGTTGGCGCGAGGGGACTCAGCTGGCGCTGTTTCATTTTCGGAAAAGTATTCTAATTTCATCTCTATTGAATTTTTTGTGAATCCCCGATTCTGGGGTTTTAACAAAAAAACACTATTAAGGAGGTAAGAGGCTAACAAACCACAAAAGTATTTTCAAATAAAAACGAATTCGATAAATGTAGCGATGCTGCTAGTGACGCTGGCCACATTGTGCTTTTAGTTGTTTTGTTGCCTGTGTTCATGTTTGTGTACGAAAGTTTTTGTGCTTCCTTGCCTCCTGAGCGCACATTTTGTGTTCTTCAGCCACGAGTGACACAGCGACGACCACAACCACACGCATGGACGAAATATTTTTCAATGGCGCCGGCCGGCCCGACTCGCGAGGCACCACGTGCGAGGCACGGAGTGTAGAGCATCGGTGTTGAGAGTAAGTGATCTCTGACGGGCGTAAATATATGTAAACAAACACGCGTTGTGAATGAGTACTACAACGAAAGAACGTTTAAGATTGCCAAAATGTATTATTCTTTCACTGCGGCCACTTAGTGCTCGAAGTTTTTCTCTGACCTCTAGACTGCTGGGGACGAGAGTACCTCGTTTCCCTGCGAAGGGAGATCGTTGAACGTCATTTGCGAAATGCTCCGTTTACCTTCGTTTGGGTAAGGGTGACCGTGTGACACGGACCGCATCTTCGTTGTCGTAAGGACGAGGGAGTTAAAGGGTCTTCGCGGGTGCCCGTGTGACAGGGGTATTACCATTGAAAAAAAAAAGGCAGATCCCACGTACAGTGGAAATCGATGATATGCGAAGCACGAATGAGGAAGGTCGATATGTCACTATAAAATAACATTACGACGCGGACGTCAATTATGCTGTACATGACTTCCATGTCATAATTATCATGCTTGGACGTGTCATTTACCTTCGTCGTCAATTCACGTCACGTGATACCGAATTTGGTATTTCTGGAGCTAGCGAAACGGCCGCGAGCGCGTTGTAGTCATGATTTACATGATACGCATATCATGAGTATCATGTTTGGACGTCACGTAATAAAAAATTTGGTATATGTGGAACTAGCGAAACGGCCGCGAGCACGCTATCAGCATAGCACCTATATATAGTCGTATTTTACATGATACGCATACCATGATTATCATGTTTGCCCGTGTCATTTACATTTGTCGTCTATTCACGTCACGTGATACCAAATTTGGTATATGTGGAGCTAGCGAAACGGCCCGCGAGCGCATCATGAGAGTGTGACATGTAGTCATGTTCTTACATGACATGCATGTCATGATTTCCACGTTAAGGTTTGTCACTAGTGTTCGCCATGCAATCATGTCATACCGTACCAGTTTTGCAGCATGTGATGTGAACGAGACCACCGAGAGAACAGCAAGACCATGAAATTTAAATCATTACATTCATGACATACATGTCATGATTTTAATTTTTTATACCTAGTCACTTGTGCTCGTCATACAGTCATGTTATACAATACTAGTTTTGGTATCGATACGATTATCGAAACGGCCAGGAGAGCTAAAAGTCGCAGGCGGCTAGGTAGATAGATAGATAGATAGATAGATTAGATAGATAGATAGATAGATAGATAGATAGATAGATAGACAGACAGACAGACAGACAGACAGACAGACAGACAGACAGACAGACAGACAGACAGACAGACAGACAGACAGACAGACAGATAGATAGATAGATAGATAGATAGATAGATAGATAGATAGATAGATAGATAGATAGATAGATAGATAGATAGATAGATAGATAGATAGATAGATAGATAGATAGATAGATAGATAGATAGGTAGATAGATAGATATAGATAGATAGATAGATAGATAGATAGATAGATAGATAGATAGATAGATAGATAGATAGATAGATAGATAGATAGATAAAAGTGCTTGCAGCAAGCAAAGAAATGCTTCGCATATAAAACAGGCACGCGTTTCAATATCACACAAAAAAGTTTAATGCGAGGAGGCTGTGACAAAACATTTAAACATTTAAAACATTTTAAAACGAAAAAAACATTTAAAAGTACTACCTTTCATATATTACAGACACGGTGAGAGCTTACGGTCCACTCCGTGACTTAAAACTATAACGAGCCAGCACGCAGCCCTATTCGCGGATGTGTAGAGACGTGCATACCCTGGATTAGACTGCCACGGTCACGCAGTTAACAGTCGGGTAATAACGGCACGTTTAATGCCCCGCACGCGTTTCCTTTGCGCGGGCTCTACAACTCTATAGTTATTGACCTCTTTTCAGAGAAGGAAGTTCAAATGACACCGGAGATTTGAAGCTGTCAGCCCGACTTCCTCCACGCGCGGATGTCCTGCCTTGGAACAAGAATTCTAATATCAGCCACGCATACACGGCCGATACCATATTTCAGTGGATACAGCAATTGTTGCCGCTTGAAGGAAACTAAGCGAAGTAATTGACGTAATGCATGGTAAACTGAGCGTATATCATAGCGAAGTGTATTCTTTGAGAACCAAGGAAACTATGGCTCCGAGCTTGGACCTGAAAACGAAGTTCGACAGAGCATTTAGCACCCAACTAATAAGACGAAATATAGGAACACGATAATTTTAAGCACCTCTCTGTCGCTTTACTACCTGTACGTATTTGCTACAGTTCTGACAAAAGGATTTCGACGGTATATTTGAACGAACAGTGAGCCAGGAATCAGTACCAGTTTTCATCCCCAGCCTTTGACGCAAGCCCGACCAAAGCAACGCTGATATTTCTTTCATTATTTCAGAGTGCGCTGTCCACTTTTGGGTCAAAAAGCGCAAGACAGCCTCACGGATTACGAGATCACAGATTCTCTCCTGGCAGTTCTGCTTATGACAGCTGGCGTTAATAATCATGTCCGAGGTTTAACGTCCCAAAAGCACGATACGATTGTGCGAGACGCCGAAGTGCACGAGGGTTCCGGAAATTTCGACCACCTGGTGGTGTTTTTTTTAAACTGCACTGACATCGTACAGTACACGGACCTTTACCATTTCGCCTCCATCACAGCTGTGGCCGGGATCGAACCCACGACCTTTGGGTCAGCAACCCGAGCAAACACCGCTGCCGCCATAGCTGGTGTTCAACAAACCGATACCTGTTCGCAGTTAGCCCCAATTGAATTTTTGGGTTCGAATCCCGGCTGCGGCGGCTGCATTTCCGTTGGAGGCGGAAATGTTGTAGGCCCGTGTGCTCAGATTTGGGTGCACGTTAAAGAACCCCAGGTGGTCGAAATTTCCGGAGCCCTCCACTACGGCGTCTCTCATAATCATATAGTGGTTTTGGGACGTTCAACCCCACATATCAATCAATCACTTAATTAAATTTGTTCATCGAACACGAACAACGTGAACTGATACTTCTACAAAATAAGGGAGCTGCGGCGTCAGCCCAGCATAGACGTACAGAAGCTTAGGCGAGAAATTACATTTCTTGTCCCGAATTCATTGCCTCACGCATACCGGACACAGAACGTCTGTGAAGGAGCTCACGGCGCCGGTGTAACAACAAGAAGTTCCGAGGCGCAGCAACCGCGCCGTGTACGCATACTAAGACTAGCTTTAGCGCTTGTGGGGAACCCCCGAAAAGCACCACATCACCACCCTCGCTCATGTGCGCAAAAGCAGTGAAAGGCTCTGCGCATGCGCCCGGATGAGGACATACTACACAACGAGCGGCCAAGACGAGCTGCCGGCGAGCGTATGTTGGGAGTGCTCGTATGCGCAGTCCGCCGGGGCCAGTCATAGTGGCACCAGCAGTTATATTCGTGTGGTTGATTGATTGATCGATTGATTGATATGTGGGGTTTAACCTCCAAAAACGACCACATTAATATGAGAGACGCCGTAGTGGAGGGCTGCGGAAATTTCGACCACCCGGGGTTCTTTAACGTGCACCCAAATCTGAGCACACGGGCCTACAACATTTCCGCCTCCATCGGAAACGCAGCCGCCGCAGCCGGGATTCGATCCCGCTACCTGCGGGTCAGCAGCCGAGTACCTTTGCCACTAGACTACCGTTCGTGTGAGTGATTCTTGTAAGCTCGCGTTTTTGTACCAGCGTAACGTCGTTAAAGTTTTCACTGATGAATGATTTTTGTTTCTTCAGCATCTGCGAGCGCCTTCTGTCAAGAGTGGACACCGATCCCCCCCCCCATTGCACTTATAAATGTTACTGAATTACCTTAGATAGATTAGGTAGAAACTTTAGCCGCGAAACTTTCGGCCACCTGTCTGAGAAGTCACTCCAAAAGTAGCAAATACTCCGACTTGCAGTGAAAAAAGAAAAGAGAGAGAGAGGGGGGGAGAAAGAGAGAGAGAGACAAGAACTGACCATTGGGGTTTTAAAATCTCTCAATCAAAGTGTATGTTCGCAGAATGTATGCGCGCGGGGTAAAACACTCTCGAGAGAGCAGCTGGTGAATGCCGAACTAGCAAAAGAGCAGAAAAAAAATTCAAACGCGTGCCATTAATGCCGACTCCGTCACTTTTCGCTCGTCACTTCGCCGACAGGAAATGGCGAAGGCGTTCATTCGATACGTCCCGGATAAGCGCCTGCGCTGAAAACGAATACCGACCAGCGGATGTGACGTACGTAGTGCAACTGCGAAGCGGAAGGTGTCAGTTGACACGTTTTGCCATTGGTGGAGGAGAGAAAGCGAAGCCAGAAAAAGGCCAAGCAACACGAGAAATTTGCGTGGGAAAAGCCCGAAAGAAAAAAAAAGAAAGAAAGCAGCAGAAAATAAGAGAGGAGAGAAATCATCGGAGCTGACTACACGAATCCATCTTGGTGAGAAGCGCAGCAAATCATACACGGAACACACGACACAAGCACTTGTGTCGTGTGTTCCGTTTATAAGTTGCCGCGCTTCCTACCAAAATGGTTTCGTACCAACTGGCCCGATATAATTGTTTATTGACTATACGAACCACGTGTTTTATTTTCTTCAAGTGGTATGTAAGTATACCTCCTCCACAAGAGTACGGAGAGGGAAGGGTTTACGGGCTCGGTAGAACGTGTTTTATAGTCAAATAGGAACAATACATTTCACTCTGAAAAAGCCGCAAAGATGGAAGGCACACATATCGTGAATATGAAATTTTTCTCCGAAACCGATTGGGCGCGTTCGTCAGGAAATAAAACACTTGGTAGTTAGTCAGAGCTGTGATTTCTCTCTGCCCCCCCCCCACTCTCTCTCTCTCTCTCTCTCTCTCTGATCTTGTCCTGTAATTCGCGTTGTTTCTAAGTGTACGTGAAAAGTGAATCTTAGAACCGAATCGAATCACAGTCATGATAACAGCGAATCGAATACGAAACACCAATTTGAACACCAAAAATTACAGAGCTGAGCTATAGTTGGTATGTAATGAACTTAAAAGAGAGAGGGCGCGCAAATAGAGAGACAAAACGAGTAAGTCAAGACACTATAAACGCCTGAAAAGACACCATAAACAACTGAAAATGCGCCCAACAGCGGAAAAGAAAGAAAACACTAAAACTAACCTGCGCATGCCCATGCACTGCGCGAACCTATATATCAATTTGGCACGCGTGGTGATGTACGTGAAAGATAACCGTTAAAGCATTTCATTTCATCTTTACGCGAGCGCTATAACACTATTATCGATATGCCTCGCCTCGATCACCAGACGCGTTCCTTCATGCGGTACAAAGGTGCACATTCATAGAATTTTGGCGTGTACTTACATTGTCGACAATGCAAATAAAGATGAGGTGTAGCTTAGCTCTCGGTAATTCTAGGCTTTGTTTCTAGTACTCAAACTATTTTCCATGTTCTACTTATCTGAGCAATCCTGCTTGCTTCTTTAACCGCAATTTGTTTGTTCCGTGCTAGGACTTTTTGTGTTTTTTATTTTTAAGAATAGAGTTTTCCCAGCCGAGTTCAACTTTTGTGCGGCTATCTGACACCATCAACGGGACATACCGGGAGAATTCGTGCCATATACTGTCTGCGGAATCTTGTCGCCAAGACAGATTTTACCAGGAATGCCTCAAGGTCCGTTGCCTTACTGCACGTGACGATCACCGCCAGAAGCAGTTGTAGTGTGCCGACTAGGTGAGGGTAGCGAACCAGCATGCGGAATTCCTATGGAGGGTGCAACTGCGAGAACCTCAACTGTGTAAGCGGGAGATTTTTTTTTTGTTTTCTGCTGTTTCACCGCAAAATAGCTTGCTGGTTTTCGGAGGACCTGTCTTCCATGATAGTCACTGCAAAACGCTAGCCTTAGGCCCAAAATACTGTTTTAAGCCGAAACTCTAAATAAAATCGCCCAAAGTTAAGCACGTATCTTGCGCTTTTGATGTGACGGTATTGCCAACTATAAAAAGCGGATTTTATTTTCAATAAACTTGAGTTCTTAGCCAGCGTATGTCCCATGCTTTATGCTCGGTGTCCTGTTTTCCACGCACTAATTAACCTCGCCATAAATAGTGACACTGAGAGAACAATTTTCGAAACAGTTTCAAGGTAACAATTTTTCAAGAAGCCTTAGAATTTCCCGACATTTAATTTGAAAGAACTGTTAACAAGCTTTGACCAAGGAACACTACCAGTACATTTGACGATAAAAAAATATCCCAATTACTTGAACAGAGGTAAGCTCTTACACAGCAGGAACTAGTCTTCGAAATATTTTGTTCTCAGCCAGCGAGCTTGGACCTCAAATAGCAAGATAACTGAATATAGACTTTCTTTTTACAGCGAAAGCTGCACATGGCTAGGAGAAACGAAAATCGGTCCAGCAGCGGTGTCACGAGCGCGGTCTACATCGGCTGCATTATCAGTTACATCGTTCGCAGCGGCGCACCCAAGCACGCACGCCACGTTGCGTAGCGAATGAATGCGTCGCCCATGCCATCGCAGCCGTGGCGACAAGCTCGCGCCGCATCAGGTTCTCCTGAAACTTTCCACATGGGTATGATACGGACAACTCCAGATGAGCGCCGAAAGTGGAAACGAGAGCTCGCATTCGCCGGGACGAAATCTGGCCCGGGAGGCCGAGTGGCAGCAGCAACTGCGTGTTCCGGCTGCCTTCCAAGCCGCGCCAAGGCGCGAACGCATGCAAGTACCGGTGGCAGGCAGATCCCGTTAACCACGCCGCCGAGTTAGCTATAGCGATGTCAAACGCTTGCAACAACGAGACCTGATGACTGCGCGAGCGCATTCGCCGGGACGAACGCCCGCTGCGGGAGTTTCTCCAGCGGCACATTGGCTTCGGCTGCGACGTCTGTGAACGCCTGTGGTTTGAGGAGAACCCCTGCGATTAACGCATGGCGAAGCGCATTTAACCTCTCAGTACACTACTCCATGACCGTGGTCGTGCGATGCACAATGTGCGGTATGTGAAATAAACACTGCAGTGGTAAGCCCAAGCCAAACGTGTGTCTAATTTACCTCTTCAAGATGTACGAAAAGGAGCCAATAATTGTAAAAGGCTTCAGTGCCATGTCGGGTTAAACCAACGGATAAACACCGGGGCCACACTTTTCAGCTTTCGCTGGTTAACCATTTTTTACGGAGTGCTTGGGTGGCGATTCTTTAACATACTTCCTTTTAGGGGCGAAGCTCCTTAGGGCGTGGGCTGTGCGTCCCCTGTAGCCTGTATGTAGCCACCTCTAGTTTAGTTCTTGCAGTGTTCACTAGATGGCGGTACCGTCCCCTGTATGTAGCCACCTCTAGTTTAGTTCTTGCAGTGTTCACTAGATGGCGGTACCGTCTCCTGTATGTAGCCACCTCTCGTTTAGTTCTTGTAGTGTTTACTAGATGGTGGTACTTGTAGCTGATGATGAAAAGATGCAAGATGTTATAAACTAGAAAGCGGTACTTGTAGTTGACGAAAGACGCGAGATCTTATAAAATAGGAATGATGTCACATATGGCGCGTGTCATTGGTTGAAGGCAATCGTTCGATTTAGTGCGGCGACGTACGCTAGGGGGAGCGATGTAATAAAATTGAGTGGGCAAAATGTACAGAGGATTCATGGTTTACCAGGTTTACCTCCGGAGCTTCGCCCACTCATCATCATTCACTTCGTGGATATGGCGGAATTTTTTTTTTTGTAGCACTTCTTAACCTCCGTGGTCTTTTTCGACTCCGCCTCCTATTTGCAGCCCCTTCCTGTTGGAGACTTGTCCATTTGCACTTACAATTGAACCCCGTATACTACTCACTTGCAAACCCTCTCGACTTTGTCATCATTTTCGTATCGACGCTTCTAGGGCACAAGTATATGTTTTAAAGCTACCATCTTTTTTTTTCTTTTTTTCATCCGTGTTCCTAAACCTTTTCACAAAATTGAATTCTTCGCTTCTTTGACTTGAAACGAATCCTAACATATATCCCACTGCACTACCTAACTAGTGCCTTTTTCAGCGAGCCCCTAATTGGTCAAGTAACCGTCGGTGATCTTCAAAACCAGGACGAGGTCTTATTCACTTCGAGCACAGGACTGCTTTTGCGAACATTAGCACTGGTATAAGAGACAACACGTGCAGGTTTCATGGCTCTGTACATGTTTTGCCGCACCCTAACTATACCTACAAACCTGTATTTTTGAAAACTGCCGTCGACACAATGATGTGCATGTAGCAACGCGTCGCGGAGGCAGAGTCTGTGCATTAACTTTAAGAGGCTCCCCGACGCGCTGTGATCGGAGGCAGCTTTGCAGCTGCTGCGTTGAGTACAGGCTGCTGTGCCACTTGTCAAGTGATTGATCATAGAGGGCGGTGGCGAGCTTTGGGCTGGGAGGGGCCTACGCGCAGCCACGTCGCTACAAGCGCCCCATTACGTCAACTGCGCCAACCGCGATTCACAAACACGGAATAGGTCTACATGTAGAGAGATGATCATTCATTGCTCGCTCTTTGCCCATAAGCTCCGAAAACTGTCCACAGCACGGCACACGGAATCGTGAAATCAGCTGCAGCACCGTCTTGCCTACGAACTTTACACGCAGCATTGTAATGACGTCACGCTGATGGCCAGCACCGAGGAACTACTACCAACGCAGACGCTGCTTTATTGCTGGCGAACAGTTGGCCAAGTCGCCGCAGTGTGAACGTCAAGATCTGTATTCCCTTTTGTACCAAAGGGTTGGTGTGCAAGCGGACAGTAGGCAGCCCTCTTTTGCTACGTGTTCAGCATAAAAGCGAAATATTAGTCTTGATACAATCGCTTCATAGAATGATACGAGGCATTCAGTGACGCGTTAATATTGCTTGGGCGAGCTATCAATGGACTGTGAAGCCAAAAAGAGTACGCACTGTTTTCGTTTTCATATGCGCGCAAGTAATCTCGCACTTAGCACGACACTGTACACCAACCCAGTCTGAACTGAACGAGTACATCTTGCATACCAAGCCACACTGTAAAGTTTTTTTTAGTTGTTTTTGTAGTCGTTGTTCAACCTTGAAATACATGGCGCGTTGCTTATAGAACAAAAAGCTGAACCACGCGAAAAGCGATGTACTGGAAACAATCATGAGCAAACTTGCTTGTTTTTTCTTCTTTAACTCCCCGGCATGCTTACCAGATTTAATTCAGTAGTAAAAAATTACCCTTCTCATCACTGAGTGATCTGTAAAGATGATGACCCCATCATGTCTGCAGGTGGGTACTCAAAAAAGGTTCACAACAATCAGAAGTTGAACAAAATCATTGGATAATAACTCAAAACTAAAGAATGAACAGCGATCGACTGACGACATGGCGTTCTCCGGTCAAGGTGTGTTTCTGCGTCCGAAACTGCGTGCGCAGGTGAACATCGTTCGTCTTCGCACGCAGTTTCCACTACCTTTGCGTCCAAGAGGTAAAACAGAAGAAACACACATGCGCTACAAAAAGGTCACTGCAGAGCGTGCAACAGAGCCGGTCTGTGACAACTTTGTAATAACTCCGCGAGCCGTTTTATACAGTCTGGCGCAGCATGAACATGCGTCTAAGAAATCCGCGAGCAATGTGCACGCGCTCTATGCGTAGATGCGATGGTGACGACGAGAACTCGGCATTTGACTTGCGCAGCTGCGACCGACGGAAACATATCAGTCATTAATATACGAGAGATAATAACAGAAACGAGTAGAATAGTAAGCAGAAGATGAAAATTATAACGAAACTAAATAGGAAGAAAATGTCAATGCGTCATTACGGTCGCGTATTAAAATCACGGAAGACATCTTTTTTTTTTTTAACGTGGACACGTTGGCGTTACACTGAAATCAGGGTCTCGCATACGTAGCCTACTTTTTGGAAAGCCTAGCGCTTCCTTTTTTTTCACACTTTTTGTTCCCGCAATGACTAGATGAACATGAAAAAATTGCCACAAGTTGGCGCAGCGTGAAATGAAACATCATACACAACGCTGACTTACCATGTTCGCTCTTCGTTGAGTTCCGCGCTTGTTAGCTGCATGACGAGATGTCCGTAACACAACGCGAAACCAGCACGTGCCACACAGCGGAACGAAGACGACGTGGGAACGGCGCCCGATCACAAGAGCCGGCAGCGATGCAGTGCGTCGCCGAAACGTCACTTCAGTGTCGTAGGTGAACGTAAACCACGCAGTGATCCTCGTGCACCGCTTCTCGACTCGGTCCCAGAAGCCAGAAACGGAGCGTTAGCACAAAAAGCTCGGGTCGAAAAGAGGCGACCGCCCTCTACGAAGACAAGCGCACAGCAGCCGCGCTAGGCGGCGAGCCAGGAGGCCACGCGGAGCACACAGCCAGGCCGCACGCACGCCTTCGACTGCGCGAACGGTGCGACGACGCGTAGCGCGCGTGGTGCGCCTCCTCGGGTGGGGAGAGACTCTCTCTCTCTCTCGGGGAACGCCGCTCTGGCGCCGGGGGAAGCCCGCTGTCGTCATTGCACGTCACAAGGCTACGGTGCTGACGTAACCTTTCCAAGGTGACTCCGAAGCCGCCGCGCTCTGCCAGTGGGGGGAGTCGCTCGCAGAGGGGCACGCTGCTGGCTGCACTTCCTACTGCGTGCGCGCAACGTGTGGCAGCTCGCGCGTGCGGTTGGTCTAGTTGGTTACGTCATTCTTTATTCTATGGTTACGTGGCGGTCGCTCCGCGCAGCCACCTCACTATCAGCTGGCCCGCCCTCCCTGCAGGTTAGGCCTAAGCAGACGACGTATATACCAAACTCGACGTCGTCTGCTTGAGCTGCGCCTCTCCCTCCTCACATTCCACCACGAGGAGGCCCAAGTTTTCTTCGGCAGGGTTTCCTGCCCGCGTCTGTCCGTGCGTCCATGTCTGCCAGTGGTCTTTGTGCGTGCGTGTGTGCACGCTGTCTGCGAGCGCCGTCGTAAGTTTGCGGAAAGCGGAGGGGGAACACCACCCTCAGTGCCGGACAGATATGAAGAAGGTAAAAGCGAACAGATAGAAAATGCCCACATCGAAGCAACAGCTGGTTCTTTATGATTGCCGCGACTCTCCCGCCATCTCGTGGCGGGTACTGCAAACACCGATTCGCCTTGGGCTAGCGTGAACGTCGTTATTTTCGCAAAGAATCAGTTGATTGATTGATTGATTGATATCTGGGGTTTAACGTCCCAAAACCACCATATGATTATGAGAGACGCCGTAGTGGAGGGCTCCGGAAATTTAGACCACCTGGGGTTCTTTAACGTGGACCCAAATCTGAGCATACGGGAATACATTTCCGCCTCCATCGGAAATGCAGCCGCCGCAGCCGGGATTCGAACCCGCGACCTGCGGGTCAGCAGCCGAGTACCTTAGCCACTAGACCACCGCGGCGGGGCAAAGAATCAGTCCAGCGCATCTGAGTTCTCGATTATAAGTTCGGTTGGACTTGCCAAATTTGATGCTTTGATGAGGCTTCTGACCGGATCTTTATAAGAGCTGATGTTATTCAACCTCGAATTTCTGTTTCATCGTCTTAATGTATAATAAAGAGCTGATGTTCTTCAACCTCTTATTTTTATTTCATCGGCTTAATGTATAATAAACCATATTCATAATTGTAAAGCTAGTTTTTCTGCAATGCAGTTTGCTCAAGTAATGGCGACTAGTCACTTAGTGCCGACAGCGTAATAAAATGTAGTTTGCTTGCACTATGACGTGGAAAATGTGGACATGGGTCCCTTGAGATAAACGCGTACAGTAGGCAAGCCCCCGCACGTGCAACTAAGGCATCTGCACTTGGAGGACAAGTGCTGCAATAAATTTGGTGACTATGCAGCGCAGGGATGCGCAGTTCTGGATTGTGAAAAACGTATATTTCAATTTTTTACAATGTAATATGCATGTGTAGCTAATTATAATTAACTGGCGACATTTCTTGGTTAGTTCTTTTGCTGACAATAGATCTCCTTAAATATTTCACTTTTCACATACCCTCCCCCATTGAACCCCTCTTGGCGCTGCGGGTAAGGAAATAGTAAATGTTCGCCCCATCGGTCTCTGGTGGTAAAGCCTGCCTCACTCAAAATACACAAGGGCTTTTGCAGTTCGCCACCCTTCGAAATGCGGCCGCCGCGACCAGTAATCGAAACTGCGACCGCGGCCTTAACGCAATGCCACAGTCGCTCAAGTACTGCTGTCACAGGTCCCGTTAATTAGGGAGGAGATCGCCGGGCTAATTCCAAGGGCCGAAGTATCGGCCCCCCGAACCGCACCACGAAAGCGTGGACAATTTAGAAGTGGTCCTTTTTGGCGCGCCAGCGGACGCCGGCTGTGGCCCAAAGAACAAGTCAGAGCCGAGAGTTGATAAACAAACAAAATTATATTCTCAGTAATGGCAGATCAAAAAACAATACACAAGTATGCTCACTCCACAATAGCTGAGTACAATATGTCACCGATCAAACAACGTACTACACAGTACAATCAGCCACACTCGAAACAACGGACATAGACAACAATACGCACTACAATGCAGTCGCATGCATTGAACAACCAAGACACTTAAAGACTAAAGAGATAGAAAACCTATTCAGTCCAAAGTTCTTGGAACAAAAGTCTGGATGATACTCTTCCGAGAATCACTCACTCAAAGTCCAGCGTTGTTGTCGTTCCGCTGCCCCCGAAGTTTCTCTTCCAGGAAACCTCGCGTCTTCAATTGGCCACTCTTCAAGCTTCAACTTCTTCGCCGGAAACACGTCGGCTTCACACACGCAGCTGTTGCCACGCGTCTCCGCTCGATAGCGGTAAACACACACTCTTGCCTGTAGCTCGAGTCGTCACCCCTCAGTGGAAATCATCTTCTTCTCCTGCTTTGTCTCTACGGACAAAACCTTCGCCGATTACATGGCGGAATCCCTACGCGCTCTGGCGCTAACTTCCGTCTTCTCCTGATCTCTCGTCTCTGCTGTTCCATTAAATACCTTCCGCGCGAGATTCCAGAAGGTTCTCATCAGTTCGTCGGCGCGATGCGCAGCCAAGGCTGGGGGAAAGGTCGAGACGATACGAGGGCCGTCCGCGACGGATGACTCAACCCGGCATACCACGCCCCTTTCCATCTAGAAATTTCGAGTGCTTGCTCAGCCGCCGATGTGGGGAGAGGAGGTTCGTCGGCGAAGCCACGCTTCCGAGGGGAGAAGCGCGCGCCCGGGGAGTCGTTGGATGTTTGTTTTCTTTTTTTTATGGTTGACCTCGCGGCGTCACTCTGGCGCTTCATCGCGAGAATTTGGCGGCGCGCCCTTTTTGAGCGCTCGTTCTGTGACAACTGCGTTGAGTAATAAAGCGAAGCAAACTACTTTTAACATATCGTGACACGTTCCAAGGCAGATTGGATATCTCGACAGCAGAACAACGTATATAGTATTTATCATAACTCGCACACTGGCAGAGTTAATTAAAGCGTTTCAATATATGCAACAATATATCACAGTATCTAAATACTCGCTAAACAGTATAATACGCATTTTTCGTTTTTAGTTAACTGTAACAATTGAGTTTTACAAACAAGCTGTATTTTTATGTTCAAGTAAACAAGGAGGCGGGTTAAACTGCAATATCGGTCCCAGGCAATCTTTTGAAACAATAAGTTGCAAAAGATTCCCCTTCACCCATCCCTAAGACTCTCTCAGCCACCCCATTTCTCTTCAGTGCTTCTCGTATACGCCCCCTTTGACAAGCTGCCTGTAGACGTTGCTACGGCTACCACTGGCCAAACCTCAGAGGTATCCAAGGGGTTAGCAGTTGCAGATCCAGTGAGTGGAGGGCAATCACCCCCTCCCTCACTCTTCATGGTTTGTCGTCCACCTATCACCAATTAGAACAAACGAAGGTCAGATATTGTAACAGTACTGACTGTTGGCCTAGTTGGTACTTGCTTATTGACATGCTTTGGCCGCAAATAACACAAACACAAGTAAAGGAACCCGCAAGGACAAGCACAAGCGGAACTTCCAACTAAAGTAGACCGGGTGCAAACCCAGACTAAAGTAACAACACACAGACATGCGCAGTCTTCACACAGACTTACGATATCCAGGTATCAAACAATCTCTTCTCCAATACATACAACGTCGCCGACGGTTAGCTAATACACATTTCACCTTTCTTTTTATTGTAATAGGCGTCCATCAAGTCACGCGGAGTTTTATACCCATTTCTGCATAGAATCTTAAACTCATTAACACGTGCTACGCACCCGCAGGCTTTACAATGCGTAGGCGAATGCGCCAAGCCATCCTTGATTAGATTCATTTCATGCTCCCTAACCTGTTCATTAATACAGCGCCCGGTAGTACCGATGTACGAGTTGACACAAGAAAAGTGAATCGCATAAACAACGCCTTTGGAACATTTCCCGAACATCTTGCCATATTTTTTGCCGCATCCCTGACTGCTCGCCTCTACCCCCCGAGCAGTTCTTTAGGTATATGGATGACTTTTTAATTCTTTTTACAGACAAGGCTTCTTCATGCGTAGCGATGATATCTTAAATAGCTTCATGATTCACGGAAAAGGACTTGTTTTTACACAAGAACTACCGCAAGGTAACACCCTGCAATTTTTAGATCTCCGTTTAACTTTCCATAGCGGACAAACATGCTGGCAATATTTTCCTCGCGACAATAAAGGGGTAATGCCGTATGAATCTTGACAATCAAAAATAGTCAAGCGTGGTATAGCTATGCTCTGCCTCGAATCTACTCTCGAAAAATCGTGTACGCATATGATGCAGACATCTTTCGAAGACCAGATCCAGCGACTTGAAGCTGCGAATTTCCCTGACTCGTTATTGACAGCTGTCTCCGAGGCGCTTTTGCAGAAAGCGAAGAGTGAAAGTACTAGACCTGACACGGGGAACAAGGAACTGAAACCGAAAGACCTGCAGTGATTCCTTACGTTCATAGGGTCTCCCACAACCTGAAAAAGGTAGCAGACCGGTATGGGATACCTGTCGCCTTTTCCGCGCCCGTAAAACTGGCTCAGCTGTGCCCGACAACTGCTCGGGGGGTGGAGGCGAGCAGTCGGGGATGCGGCAAGAAACATGGCATGATGTTCGGGAAATGTTTCAAAGGCGTTGTTTATGAGATTCACTTTTCTTGTGTCAACTCGTACATCGGTACTACCGGGTGCTGTAATAATGAACAGGTTAGGGAGCATGAAATAAATCTAATCAAGGATAGCTTGGCGCATTTGCCTATGCATTGTAAAGCCTGCGGGTGTGTACCACGTGTTAATGAGTTTAAGATTCTATGCAGAAATAGGTAGAAAACTCCGCGTGAGTTGATGGACGCCTATTACATTAAAAAGAAAGGTGAAAGGTGTATCACCGAACCGTCGGTGACGTTGTACGTATTGGAGAAGAGATTGTTTGCTCCCTGGATATCGTAAGTCTGTGTGAAGACTGCGCATGTCTGTATGTTGTTACTTTAGTCTGGGTTTGCAACCGGTCTACTTTAGTTGGAAGTGCCGCTTGTGCTTGTGTGTTACTTGTGTTTGTGTTATTTGCAGCCAAAGCATGTCATTGAGGATCAGACGCTCTGACATTAACAGTACTTATGCTAAGATGGAGTTCTTGTGCGAGCAAAAACAAAAAAAGTCAGGATCTCGGCCTCCGTCCTCTCTGGTGTATACTTCAAGTGAACCCCCCCCCCCACCCTCCAAAACTGAGTGGACTGATGTAACAATGGTGTAACAAGCAGAACGAGTTTAGAATTCAAAGCGTTGTCTTTGTAGGTGTTGATGTAGATGTTAGTATAAGAAGAAGACTGCCTGTCAGATTTCGCGGCCATATCCCGTAGGTATGTTTCCCTGCCAAAGAGGAAGTGTACATTCTCCAGAAAAATATGGAACTAAAAACGACAAAAGACTAACTTCTCAAATGATAACTTGAGATGACAATTTCGAGTTGTAAATACGGTGAAGAGAGAGGGAAACAAAGGGTAGAGGCACGGAGGTCAACCAAGCTTAAATAGGTTGGCTACCCATACTCTTGGGGAAGGGAGAATGATAGAGATAGGAACAAGAGAAAGAAAAATAAGAAATGAACAGCTAGCTCAGGCGGGCAGATCAAAGACGCTTCTTGCCTTCAAGCAGCTGGAGAGTATAGCTAGAATTTTCTTCGGGGTGGGGTGGTGGGAGTGGTTCACTATACTTTCTGTATGGAAACAGTTGAAAAAATTCAAGAAGACTGAACCCCCCTCCCCCTTGGCTACTATTTTTATTATTTGTGCCAGTGTGCCCTACGCCACAAGTTAAATAAAAAGTGAAAATTTTGTTTCCTGTATGAAGGCCTTAGCTACACTTCATGCATGGACGAAGCCGCAGGCCAAGGCCGGCAGGGTCTTTTTTTGTGGTAGCAGTCTTGTGCTAGTGCAGGCCTCGAAATGAGCATAGCAGAATCAATTTTAAGGCATTACACACGCAGTACATACGAAAGGATACGTTCTAATGTCAGCCTATACCCCCACTTGCTAGCACTGAAAGTTTTCGCCACTCTATATCGATCTCCGTCTCTTACTTATGTAACCGCCCTCTACCTCCCCCTTTTTATTTTCTTCTGAATTTTAGCAGTGAACGTGCAACTATAGACGAGAGCACGCCTATCTCGAACCCAGGCGCCTTCGGCAGTATACCCTCGCTCCCAGAGACGTCATATTTGTTTGCAACTGCCAAGGCGCGCCACGCTAGCATGGCATGCAGTGGCTATGGGAGTTTAAAATGCAAAGAAGCGCTTGTTCACGGTGCGCCCGCTTATCAAATGTCACCCGGGTATCACTGCGCTGTCACCTGATGCGACAACAACCAGCGCAAAAAGAAGAGATTGCTGAGCACCGCCAGTGAAGTTCACAGCGCATCGCGGGAATCGTGCCGGTGCGGTGTTTTGCGATTGAACAGATTTCCGTCCACAAAGAAAAACGCGAGCTTGGCCACCCTATAGCATATAATCGCAATCAGCAGGGAAAACTACGAGCCCAGTGAAGTGTACGAGTAAGTATACTTATTGCGTTTATTCAAGCGCGACTCCAGCTGTTCCACTTTGCAGCAGTGATTTGCGTGTAGTATGCCTGTAGTATGCGGTACAAAACTATTGCTGTACTCTTTCGCAGGCCGCATGTATATAATAGGGTATACGTAATACGACTCACGCGTGGATGCACGCGCCGTGCATGTTTAGTACAACTATAACGGCCTACTATCGCGATGAAAAGAGATGTGAACGGCGCGGGAAGCATGGCTTTGGACTCGGTCGAACTGCGTCGTACCTTGACAGTCACTAGGTGAATATATACATGTGCTTTGGTGAATATATACATGTGTATATTCACCTATACAGGTGAATATATACATGGCGTCCCCGCAGCCTTTCAAAATCTTGTTCTGGCTGGCACTTTTGCACCGCGTGTGTGTTCCGAGTACCTGGCAGGACTGGCAATTGATACACATGCGGTGCTTAAGCATAAATTGGAGCAAGATACTAGCACTGCGTTGACGCCGGCTTACAGCAGAAATTCTGCCTTGTCAAAGCCAAGGCACGCCGCAGTTAACGCTGTTCGCGTTTCTTTCAGTCGGATAATTCGCAACTTTCACCGCCAAGAGAGGCCGCTAGTGCAAGCCCAACATGGCTGTCGTTTGGGGGACCATGCAGCCGGCGCGACGGCCGCTGGGGGGGGGGGGTGAATATAAATGAAAAGAAGAGAAAAGTGAGCCCCGTAACTGTCTCTCAGGGGGAGGACACCACAACAGTAACTCACGAGGGATGGGGGTAGAGAAGAGGAAAAAGGATAGAATTAAAAAGTAGAGAGAAGGGAGAGAGCGAGGCGCAGGGACAGGGAGCAACGGAAGTGAGGTGAAGACAGGAAATATGGACACGGTTGCAGGAGTCCGAGGACGGGGCACCACTGGCAAGAGCTGTTGTCGGCGACAGGAGATGGCGTAGCGCTAATCCAGTCGGCCAGAGCTGTGCTGTCGTCGTCGAAGGGTACCCATAGCAGGAGGTGGCGTACGACCAACCCAGTCGGCCAGAGCTGCGCTGTCGTCCGAGATCGCGAGGGCACAACCGGTTGGCACGGAATCCAGCGAGCGAGTCTCCCGGCCGCTGCCTCCGGTGTGCCGTCAATTCCAGCTGCGTAATATTTTCGGCTGCAGCTACCGTGTTGTCAAGGCTTTGCTGAGAAAGTCATTGACTGTAGCATGTATTATATCCCACACTGTGTGTTGAGAAACGCGTGTGTGACGTATATTGAAGGAAAAGTAGTGTTGAAGGCCAGGGACGTCGTCGGCTGCAATGTGAAGTAATGACCGTACGGCTTTGTGAACGCTGCTCGTGCCACGGCCGGGGAATATTGAACGGTCATGCTCGTGCAAAGCAGGAAACCTCGCCTTTGACTGCACGGCGTCTGCACAGCAGCATCCAACACATTTCGCGATTCTTCTAGATCAGCCAGCAAACAATAAAGAGTAAATCATTGCTACTACGACTCGCAGTGCCTGTCCGACTTCGGTAGTTCACTACCGAATTCAGAATAACCGCGATAGAAATTGCCAGCGACAAAATATAAAGCACCAGCGAACCGCCAAAGTGAGGCCGACTGAACGAGGGCATGGGCTGGCTGCGTGGAAATCCCCCAAACGACAGTTACGACGGATTTCGCATGGCGAAGCCACCATCTCTGAAAGTTGCCAATACGTACCTGATGAAGTTGCTTCCGCAGTCTGCTATGGACGCGTGCAGACATTCCGGACTGTCGAGAAAGGTCTCCTCGACGTTTTACACGAAATCAGCTCCAGCACAGGAACAGCGCGAAACATGATTACAACCTCACTCGGGTTCTGAAGTTTCATGTTTGATTTGTAGAGCATCTGCTTACGTGGCAGTTGAGGGTGTTGCTTCGCCACGCTTGCAACAGATGGCACCACACGCTTTTCAGTATGGCAGCAAGCAATGAGCTCCCTGTGTTGTGGTGTTAGAGAAATATTTCTAGAGTTGGCAGCACTGGCGATTAGGGATGTTCGCGCATTTCGGTGCCTAGGCCGCCAGAAAAAGCACCTAGCCCCACCACCTCGATTAACGAGGCGGCTCGCTAAAACAGTAAAAATGTCAATGCTGCCGTTACAGCAGCTAGAAGACAGCCCCGTGATTTGCCTTGAATATAGCAGCTCGGACGAGTACAATCGCGAGATTTATGTGCTGAGCTCAGAAGGTTTTCGCTACATCCAGACATGTCAGAGAGAGCGAAATAAGGAATATAAGAAGGTCAAACATATCATAGATATCCACCGAACTGATCAGCACCATGTGTTGACGCGGCGCATGCGCAGCACTGTCTACCCGGCAGCTTCCCACGCTGCCTGCACGGTGGCGTTATGGGCGCACTTCTCTCACTGTGGCAATGTGGAATTACAATAGGTATGATGTTGTGAGAGGAATATGGAAAAGGGCCATGGTTCCTGGTCTGACGTTCGCCAAAGCAGTCTTGCGCATGAGATCAGAAGTTCAAGCAAGATTAGAAATTAAGAACGTTCAAAAGGTAGGCTTGCTTTAGGAGCTCACGAGAATACACCAAATCAGGAAGTACAAGGTGATATGGGATGGACATCACTTGAGGGCAGGGAAGCTAACAGCAAGATTAAATTTGAGAAGCGATTGAGAGAAATGGGGGATGAGCGTTGGGCTAGGAAGGTATTCAGCTACTTGTACATGAAAAATGTCGATACAAAATGGAGGAAGCGAACCAGAAAATTGACTGGTAAATACTTAGAAAACAGCAGGGGGCCAAACCAAAATCAACTATCGGTTAAGAAGAAGGTGAAGGAAACGGAGATGGACACGTGGAGACTTGGCATGATTAAGGAGTCCGCCCTACAGATCTATCGAACTTTTAAGCAGGAAATCGCCAAGGAAAAGATCTATGATAATACTCGGGGTAGTTCTCTGCTGTTTGAGGCCAGGACGGGAGTATTGCGAACCAAGACATATCAGGCCAAATACGAAGGGGTAGACACGGTATGAAGTGCATGTGGAGAGGAGGAGGTAACTGCCGAACACTTCATAATGTTCTGTAAAGGGCTTCACCCTATAGTTCAGGATGATGGCGCACAGTTTTTCAAAGCACTGTGGTTTAGGGACAAGGAAGGCAAAATAGACTTTATGCGGGTTGAATCCACTAGAAGGAGGTTATCTGATCGGTGGCTAAAGTCAAGGCACGAGTGAAAATTAAACCCATCACTGAAAAGTATCGGTCTTCAACTGCACTATTTAAAGGAAAAAAACAGATAAATCTTGTTGTTGGTTAACTAAGTATTACGGCTAGGTGGCGTTAGCCGCCGCTCGCTCTAAAGGGTACAGCCACATCAATCTATCCATTCATCCATTCAAAGCACTTGGGTTTAGGGACAGGGAGGGCAAAATAGAGTTTAAGCGGGTGGGCTTGCATCTGTGTTTACATTGAATGACTTGAAGCTCGTGTTAATGGAAGGTGACAAGGCTGAAACATTGCTCTAGCAGTTAAAGAACAAACTAGATGGTCTTGTTTCTGCTTACATTGAGTGCGAAGATGTTTTCGACCATGCATACAGAATGCCTGAGGCTGTCGACTGCATCATATATTACTTGTGTGGGTTTGTTTGCCGCAAACTGCTAAAAAACACAACATGTTTGAAGTGTCGAGAGAGCCTTGTGGAGGAAACTCAAGTGCACCAGCAAGTTGAAAGTGCTCTTGTAGACTGCAAAAGCAAAGGCGGCTTATTGCACCCCAAACGGGCCACATTTAGGTTGTTTCAGGCAGCAGAGGCAGCATTTCCGTAGCACTGTACGTGCAGAAATGCATACGAGCTTGCGCTGGGTAGCATGCTGTGAAAATACGCATTCCAGTTTCCTTGTCCGGAGCACAAAGGGGAAGTTATGGCCTGCCTGCTGCACAATTACCTATTAATGTGCATAAGGTAGCTCTGCAAGCAAAATAAAAATGAAATGAAAAGCAGAACGCAGGAGCTCAGAAAGCTTGCAAAGCTTGTCTAACCGAGCAACGATGTAATCGGCTACTGTCACTGTGTTATTATTTTATGCCTGCGTCTAATTTTGTTCAGTTGTTTTCATTTTGTTACTATTTCATGTTAGTGTGTGCAAATAAATTGTCAAGTGCATGTTTTGTTGCAATTGTGAGCCGCCCTTTTCAACTTTCACCATTTTCTTTGTTGTATGGCAGTGCAGAAATTATTTGCAGCTTTATACATGGTGTGTAGAAAAACACGCGCGGCTATTTCGTGGTACGACACTGTCACAGAACGAGCGCTAAAAATGAGCGCGCCGCCAAATTCTTGCGACGACGGGCGGGAGAAACGCCGCGAGGTCAAAAGAAAAAAAAAAGAAAACAAGCATCCAGGGCTCCCCGGGCGCGCGACGCCTCTCCTCTCGGAAGCCGCGAAGCGATGAACCTCCTCACCCCACAGCGGCGGCCGAGCAAGCCCGCGATTTTTCTAGAACGAAGGAGGCGTGGCCACGCCGAGCTGAGTCATCCGACGCGGAGGGCAGACAAACCGTCTCGCCTCTCCCCAGCCTTCGCTGCGTATCGCGCCGACGAAATGACGAGAAATTTCTGGAAGGTGGCGCGGAAGGTATTTAATCGAGCGGCCGAGACGAGAAAGCAGGAGGAGACGGAAGTGAGCGCCAGAGCGCGTAGGGATTCCGCCGTGTAGTCGGCGAAGGTTTTTGGTCCGTAGGGACGAAGCCGGAGATGAAGAGGATTTCCACCAGTGGGTGAAGGCTCGGGCTACAGGCAAGAGCGTGTGTTTACCGCTATCGAGCGAGGACGCGTGGCAACAGCTGCGGGTGTGAAGCCGACGTGTTCCGGCGAAGAAGTTTGAAGCTTGGAGAGTGGCCTATTGAAGACGGGAGTTTTCCTGGAAGAGAAACTCCGTCGAGGTTTCCTGGAAGAGAAACTTCGAGAGCTGCGGAACGACAACAACGCTGGACTTTGAGTGAGTGATTCTCGGAAGAGTATCATCTAGACTTTGGTTCCAAGAACTTTGGACTGGATAGGTTTGCTATCTCTTTAGTCTTTAAGTGTCTTGGTTGTTCAATGCATGCGACTGCATTGTAGTGCGTATCGTTGTCCGTGTCCGTTGTGTCAAGGGTGGCTGATTGTATTGTGTAGTACGTTGATTAATTGGTTTGATTGGTGACATATTGTATGCAACTATTGTGGAGTGTGCATTTTTGTGTATTGTTTTCGATCCGCCATTATTGAGAATATAATTTGTTTGTTTATCAACTCTCGGCTCTGACTTGTTCTTTGGGCCACAGCCGGCGTCCGCTGGCGCGCCAAAAAGGACCACTTTTAAATTGTCCACGCTTTCGTGGTGCGGTTCGGGGGGCCGATACCTCGGCACTTGGAATTAGCCCGGCGATTGCCTCCCTAATTAACGGGACATGTGTGACAATTAATCTGGCGTCCGCGATACAGGATCTTTTGGGGCACAGTGTGTCCAAAGTAGTGAGAAAGAGCCTCGAATTGTTGATAGTGCTATCGGAACGATTTTGTGTGTTGTTCAGTGTTTTCGTTAACGAGTGCAGGGGAGTGCTCCGATAGGCTGATCTAGGCAGATACTTTTTGCACGCGGCAAGGTTTTATTTGCGAGACACCATGGATCTCGAAAAGTTAGTTGCTCTTGGTGAAAAGATGCGTCTTTCTGGCGCCGAACTACGGAAGTGGGTCACCCAGAAGGAAAAAGAAGAAAAAGAGAGAGCCAAAGAAGAAAAAGCAGCCGAGCTGGAAAAAGAGAGGTTGGCGGTCGAAAGAGCCAAAGCGGAAAAAGAAGCTCAGTTGGAGAGAGAGGTTGGCAGCTGAGAGGGCCAAGGAAGAAAAAGCAGCTGAGTTGGAACGAGAGAGGTTGGCAGCTGCGAGAGAGAAAGAAGAAAGAGAGCAACAATTGAAGTTGGAATTGGAGAGAGAAAAGTTGGCAGCTGAAAGGGGGAGAGAAGAAAGAGAGGCAAAGGAGCGACAGCTGAAAGAAGAAGAGAGCTACAATTGAAGTTGGAGCTGGAGAAAGAAAGACTGGCAGCTGAGAGGGCGAAAGAAGAAAGAGAGGAAAGGGAACGGCAGCGTCAGCACGAGATGGAACTCGAGCGGCTCCGTTTGCAACAGCGAAGCGAAACTCCCGTCCAAGCTAGAGTTGAGAGCAGCGAACGGGAAGATCACGGCTTCCGCTTGAACCCAAGCAAGCTGCTCGTAGCGTTTGATGAAAGGAAGGACGACCTAGACGCGTACCTCCACCGATTTGAGACGATTGCGAAGAGCCAGAATTGGCCGGAACATCAATGGGCAACTGCTTTGAGTACTGTTATGCCAGCGAGTCCTCGTCAAACGTCCGTGCCTCTGAAAAAGGCAATCTGGGTCAAGGCCAGCCCGCAGTCTGCCTGGCGCGATCAACTCGACGGCGTGAACACGCGCGGCGCCCCTCTGGCCCACGTGCATTGAGTCAGCTGCGCGCGTGACAGCGAGCCGGCGTCCTCGTGTCTGGTGGTCTGACGCCTGGCGCGGCGACCCCATTGGCGGAACCTGCCCTGACGACCAGCGGCGCTTCTGATTGGACTTTTTGGTTGGACCCGGTGTAAATAAAAGAAGCCCTGCGGCGCGTCGCGATCGGCGGTCCTATGTGAGTGAGAGGAGGCCCCGTGTCGGAGAGCCGACACGTGTGTGAGTCGGCGGTTTTAGGCGAAAAGCTGACCTATGTGTTAGAGAGGAGAGCTCGGCTCTTCGAGTCTCTGTCGGCCCCAGTGCCGAAATTGTAACGCCTCTGTATATATGCTGTACATAAACCTTGTTTAACTCACCGTCGTCTCGTCCGCTCGTCTTATCAGCTCTGCGCAGAAGCAGTCGCGAGCTGAGAAACATACGCTACCAAACGGCTGGTGACCTTCCCGGCGGAGTCGAAAGCAGTGGCGCCTTCGGGGCCGTGTCGGCGTCGTCGGCTTTCGCAACAGTGGTGGCTTCGGCGGTATCGGTCCGTCTTTCTCAACAGTGGTGGCAGCGGTGGGATCGGCCGGCGTCAGCGACATCGATGCGGTGAGTGCCTGATGTTTTCCCCTCAGTTCACCAGACTACTCTAGCTCAGGTTGTAGTAGTTTAGAGAAGGGCTGTGTGAAGCATTGTAGTGAGCTTTGATCGTTTCAAGCAAAGTCGAAGTGCTTTGAAACCGAAGTTAATGCGGAGGGGGTAAACACGGGAGTGTGAAAAATTGCTTGCGCGTCTTGCTAGTTGACTTATAATGGGTACGGCAAGTAAATTGTTAACAGGGGCAAACAGCAAGAGGCTAGTGTGAACGATGGAGAACCTTAAAGTGAAGGAACTCATCGAAATTTGTGAGGAACTCGGCATTACTTTAGGCCGTGCGAAACGAAAGCAAGCGATACTTGAGATCATGAAGGATGAGGGAGTGTCGGCTGAGGAAGTCGATGAGGCCTGGGTGGATATTAAAGCACGCCGTGAGGAGGCTGAAAGGCGAGAAGCTCGCGAACGTGAGGAGGCTGAAAGGCGTGAAGCTCGCGAACGTGAGGAGGCTGAAAGGCGTGAAGCTCGCGAACGTGAGGAGGCTGAAAGGCGTGAAGCTCGCGAACGTGAGGAGGCTGAAAGGCGCGAACGTCGCGAACGTGAGGAGGCCGAGAGACAGGAACGCCTCGAGATGAAACGAATAGAATTGGCAATACTACAGTGTTCACAGGCGCCTAGCGTAGCTTCTCCAACAGTTCAGGTCAGCGGTTTTAGAATTAGGGACCAATTGCCACCGTTCGTAGTAGGCGAGGACATGGCGAAATATCTCGTCAAGTTTGAACACGTCTGTGAGCGAAACGCTTTGGAGCGGTCTCTTTGGGCGCGGAACCTGCTAGCTCTTCTTCCCGGCGAAGTGTCCGACGCGATAACTTGCTTATCGAGGGAAGCGTTTGAGAGCTATGACGAGGTTAAGGAAGTGCTCTTGAGACGTTATAAGTTGTCACCCGAGGCTTTCAGGCAAAGGTTCCGGTATGCTGAAAAGGGGAATGAGTCACACGTTGACTTCGCGTTTCGTCTTAAAGCCGATTTAATCGAATGGCTCAAGGGCGAAGGTGTTTATGACGACCGCGATAAAGTGGTGGAATGCGTTGCATTGGAGCAATTCTACCGCTGCATCGAGGATAATGTCAGACTTTGGCTGCAGGACAGACTTGGGGAAGTACAGCTAAACAAGG
The DNA here is from genome assembly GCA_013436015.1 of Rhipicephalus annulatus. Taxonomy (NCBI): domain Eukaryota; kingdom Metazoa; phylum Arthropoda; class Arachnida; order Ixodida; family Ixodidae; genus Rhipicephalus; species Rhipicephalus annulatus. The sequence continues at coordinate 286,516 of WOVY01005549.1, forward strand.
CGGCAGAGTTAGCTGAGGAGTATTATACTCGCCGAAAGTTGCACAGCAGGGCAGTGCGCGTTGAAAAGAATGAGAGAAAAGAGGGCTTTTCAAGGAAACCTGATCAACGGAAACCCGCTCCGCACCGTAATTTTAAGAAGGACCCGTCTCTTACGAAGGACAGTGTAGGGGAAGGGCAAACAGAAGCGGAGAAATCGAGTGAGGTTTCTACCACACAGGAATTTGAATCGGAAAACAAACGGAAGCCGCTAATCTGCTACAACTGCAAAAAGGAAGGGCACATCGCGAGAAACTGTCAGGAAAAGTTTGCCTTCGCAACAATCCGAGAATCAGAAAAAAACATGCGGTTGTTGGAGCCGTATCTCCAAGAAATTAGGGTGAATGAGAAAACGTGCCGAGCACTTAGAGATTCAGCGGCAACCATGGACGTTGTCCATCCTTCATTGGTGTCTCCGGACGACTTAACAGGAGAATGCGCGTGGATCAGGCAAGTCGCCGAGGAGCAGAGTGTTCGCTTACCAATCGCCACGGTTGTCATTGAAGGCCCGTTCGGTCAGCTTCGCACCGAAGCGGCTGTGTCTGCCGCGCTAAATGATCGTTTTCCTTATCTTTTCTCCAACAACTCGGAGCAGCTTCTCAAAGAGCAGGGCAAATCGTTCTTCCCCAACTTAGCGTGCATGGCTCTCACGCGATCGCAAGCGCGGAAGCTATCGCGGCAGCTTGATCTGGTTCAATGCGGTGAACTCTCAAGTGACCTTGTCGGCGGGCCGACGGAACCCCAGAAAGAAAATTTTCCGCATGAGTCATGTGAGCAGTCACGCGAGCGGCCCGTCGCGGAAACGGCCGGCGCGGTATGCGAGGGGGGAGACGACATGGCGCCATTGAGTCAGAGCGAGAGGGCTGCAACGCTCTCGCCTGCAGCGGAAAGTTGGAGCGAGCTGCCGAGAGTTGATCGAGAGACGCTCATTCGAGAGCAGCGTGAGGACCTCTCGATTGAAGCGCTAGTGGAAAGCCAAATTGAAGCGCCAGTGGAAAGCCAGAAAAACGCCGCACAAGTGCTGTCGAAGGAGCACTGCGAGAAATCGGTGAAGAAGCGTGCTTTTGAAGTTGATAATCAGGTAATGCTGCTGCAGCCGTACAAAAGGAACAAGCTTGAGGTTGATTGGGAAGGGCCCGCAAAAGTAGTATCGAAGCTTTCTGATACCAATTGTGAATTTAATTAGGAAGGTGGCCGAACAAAGTTTATCACAGTAACTTCAAAGCAGTCGTAAATCTGTTGTTGAATGCTTCAGAGGAAGAGGAAGCAGAAATTTTGAGTTCTAGTGAGGTAATTGAAGGGGGATCGAAAGTAATCCGGGAGCAGATAAACCTAGAGCCTAGCTTAAGTGAAGGAGGACCTGAGAAAGAGGACCTGAGAAAGATTGGTTCCGAGTTTGAAGACATGTTTTCGGACCGCCCCGGAAACACGACGGTGATCGAACGCGATATCGAGCTAAGCGGCGAGGAGTCAATCAGTAGCAAGCCGTATCGTTGTTCCCCTGTGCAACGTCGCAAGTGTGAGCCGCTCTTGGTGCCGCATAGGTATCGTCGCCTAAAAGTGGCCGGTTACTGAGGTGGAGCATGTTGCTCCACAGCGCAACTTTGACGTTCGCTAAAGAAAAAAAAAAGGGAAAGGTAAACGTTAATGCAGGTTCATTGAGCAGTGCGTTTAGTTAGTACCTTCTCAACCTTTCGGTTTCTCGTTGGCGATTCGGGGCAAAATTTTGACCTCATCACGACCTGGGCTGAGCGCTCTCGTTCAGAGTGATCTCAAGGGGCCAACTTTATGTGGTATTCTAATTCGTTACGTTGTTGTACGTGGGAAAAAAAAAATTTGAGCTGTCATTTTAAGAGTCTTGTGTCCCACATGTGCCTCTTGATGTAGAGGGAACAAAATTCCGATAGACACGTAGATAGGTATATGTTGTACTATACTTTGTCTGGTGTTCTGTCGGGTGACCGAGGGCACTTGCTTGTGTCGTGTGTTGTTTGTTGCCGAACCGTTCTTAGCAAGTTGCACAACCATCGACAAGTGCTGAAGCCGAAGATGGTCAGAAGAGACGAGTGAAGCTGGTCGACAAGTTGTGGCGACAAGCCAGTGGAGCTGGGATCCGTCGTCAAGAATGGGCTGTATTCCCGGAACAGTCTGGAGCTGTATTCTCCCCATGGCCCTGGAGGCGAACCTGGAGGGACCTGGCGAACGAGCGCACCTGACATCCGAGCCCCGTGGAAGCAGCTCGTCTTTCCGGTGCATTGTCTGGCGGCGGGGGTGCTGTTATGCCAGCGAGTCCTCGTCAAACGTCCGTGCCTCTGAAAAAGGCAATCTGGGTCAAGGCCAGCCCGCAGTCTGCCTGGCGCGATCAACTCGACGGCGTGAACACGCGCGGCGCCCCTCTGGCCCACGTGCATTGAGTCAGCTGCGCGCGTGACAGCGAGCCGGCGTCCTCGTGTCTGGTGGTCTGACGCCTGGCGCGGCGACCCCATTGGCGGAACCTGCCCTGACGACCAGCGGCGCTTCTGATTGGACTTTTTGGTTGGACCCGGTGTAAATAAAAGAAGCCCTGCGGCGCGTCGCGATCGGCGGTCCTATGTGAGTGAGAGGAGGCCCCGTGTCGGAGAGCCGACACGTGTGTGAGTCGGCGGTTTTAGGCGAAAAGCTGACCTATGTGTTAGAGAGGAGAGCTCGGCTCTTCGAGTCTCTGTCGGCCCCAGTGCCGAAATTGTAACGCCTCTGTATATATGCTGTACATAAACCTTGTTTAACTCACCGTCGTCTCGTCCGCTCGTCTTATCAGCTCTGCGCAGAAGCAGTCGCGAGCTGAGAAACATACGCTACCAAACGGCTGGTGACCTTCCCGGCGGAGTCGAAAGCAGTGGCGCCTTCGGGGCCGTGTCGGCGTCGTCGGCTTTCGCAACAGTGGTGGCTTCGGCGGGATCGGTCCGTCTTTCTCAACAGTACCTGCTTGAGTGGTGAAGCGCTCAGTGTGTACGGTAGGCTGACGCCGACCGATGCAGCCAACTATGCAAAGGTGAAAGCTGCTTTGTTGAAGCGATTTAGATTCACTGTGGAAGGATTCCGGGACAGATTTAGGACAGAAAAGCCAGCTGACGGTGAGACGGCTACGCAGTATGCCGCCCGACTTTGCCATTATTTCGACAGATGGATTGAACTTTCAGGGACAGCGCAGGAGTACGATGAGCTTAGAGAGCTGCTAATTAGAGAACAATTTCTTACTGGTTGCCACCCAAGCCTGTCACTGTACTTGAAAGAGAGGAAGGCTGACTCACTTGAAGACATGCTTGAATTGGCTGATCAATTCTTGGAAGCGCAAGGTGGCACTAATTTGGCCAAGGTAAAGAAGGAGTGTCCCGATGATTCGAAGAAATCGGCTCCCGAGGAAAAGAAGCGTGCACCGGAGAACATTCCGCGATGTTTTCTGTGCAACCGAGTGGGTCATCGCGCAAAAAACTGTCGAACGATCTTTACGAGCCCTACGACAGTAAAATGTTTTAAGTGTGGTCAGACTGGGCACAAAGCAGATGCTTGTCGGAACGGAGTGAGTCAAACTCACCAGGTATCTTGTGTTCAAGCGGCACCGAAATCTGATAATAAGGCCGTCACTGATGGATTCGTAGAGTTGAAAAACGGGGAGAAAATTCCTATTGTGGGTGCTGTAATGTCAAAACAGCCAACCGGTGTTACGAAGGGAATGCCAGCGCTGCCTGGAAAAGTTGCGGACAAAAAGATTACGGTGTTAAGAGATACCGCTAGCTCCACTGTTATCGTGCGGAGAGATTTGGTACGGGAAAGCGAGTTAACCGGCAAAACGAAACCGGTTTGCTTAATTGACCGTACAGTTCGGATGCTTCCCGAAGCAGAAATTGAGGTTGAAACCCCGTACTTCAGCGGGAAGGTTACTGCTTTATGCATGACGACCCCACTGTATGACCTTGTCATCGGAAACATCGACGGGGCGCGAGGGTCAAGTGATCCAGAATGTTTGGGAGAAGACCCGAAGATAGAGCCCTCGCCAACACAGCGGCCACGAGATACAGTGGAGGAGCATCCCGTGACGGATCTCACTAGAGCCCAAGGTGAAGCTGCGGCGCAAGAGACAGCGAAGGAGAAGACGATCGTGTCGAATCAGTTCACGGGCCGAACAACCGGACTTACGTCGGCACGACCTCAACCGACCGACAGTGTAAAGGAGACGGAGTTGGCCAGCCGGGCAAAATGTAGAGGTATGATCAAGCGGGTAAATAAACAGACAGGACCCGTCGAATGTAATGACGCGTTAACGGTGTCGGAAGAGACAGCGATGGCTGAGACGACGCCTCAGATATCGTCGTTTGAAAGGGCTCGCCGAAAAAGAACGTGGAAACACAAGAGGAGATCGAGCGAGCACCGCAAAAAGGGGCGCAAGCGCTGCTCGAAGTACTCAGGATAAGTGCTGAGGTCGAATCAGAATGTGTTGGGCAGTGCTGAGTGACATATGATGTGTTAATGTTCTTGTTATCCTGTGTCTCAAGTGTATGTCGAGCGAGTCAGTGTTCTGTGCGATGATGTGATGTATAGTGTTGTATAATTGTTGTATAGACAGAACTTTGTACGTTTGTATTGTTTAGAATGTGTGATGAAGTGTTGTAGGCAGGTACCTGTGGCTATATTTCATGTGTTGTGGAATTGAACTACAATGTACGATTGTATTGAGTGATCTATTGTGAACGTGACGTGACATGAGCGACGGACCATGTTACAGTCTTTGAGTGTGTGGTGACTTTTCGCGCTCGTTGTGTGGTTTTGAATATTATGAGATAATATTCTTAAAGTGGGGGGCAGTGTCACAGAACGAGCGCTAAAAATGAGCGCGCCGCCAAATTCTTGCGACGACGGGCGGGAGAAACGCCGCGAGGTCAAAAGAAAAAAAAAAGAAAACAAGCATCCAGGGCTCCCCGGGCGCGCGACGCCTCTCCTCTCGGAAGCGGCGAAGCGATGAACCTCCTCACCCCACAGCGGCGGCCGAGCAAGCCCGCGATTTTTCTAGAACGAAGGAGGCGTGGCCACGCCGAGCTGAGTCATCCGACGCGGAGGGCAGACAAACCGTCTCGCCTCTCCCCAGCCTTCGCTGCGTATCGCGCCGACGAAATGACGAGAAATTTCTGGAAGGTGGCGCGGAAGGTATTTAATCGAGCGGCCGAGACGAGAAAGCAGGAGGAGACGGAAGTGAGCGCCAGAGCGCGTAGGGATTCCGCCGTGTAGTCGGCGAAGGTTTTTGGTCCGTAGGGACGAAGCCGGAGATGAAGAGGATTTCCACCAGTGGGTGAAGGCTCAGGCTACAGGCAAGAGCGTGTGTTTACCGCTATCGAGCGAGGACGCGTGGCAACAGCTGCGGGTGTGAAGCCGACGTGTTCCGGCGAAGAAGTTTGAAGCTTGGAGAGTGGCCTATTGAAGACGGGAGTTTTCCTGGAAGAGAAACTCCGGCGAGGTTTCCTGGAAGAGAAACTTCGAGAGCTGCGGAACGACAACAACGCTGGACTTTGAGTGAGTGATTCTCGGAAGAGTATCATCTAGACTTTGGTTCCAAGAACTTTGGACTGGATAGGTTTGCTATCTCTTTAGTCTTTAAGTGTCTTGGTTGTTCAATGCATGCGACTGCATTGTAGTGCGTATCGTTGTCCGTGTCCGTTGTTTCAAGTGTGGCTGATTGTATTGTGTAGTACGTTGATTGATTGGTTTGATTGGTGACATATTGTATGCAACTATTGTGGAGTGTGCATTTTTGTGTATTGTTTTCGATCCGCCATTATTGAGAATATAATTTGTTTGTTTATCAACTCTCGGCTCTGACTTGTTCTTTGGGCCACAGCCGGCGTCCGCTGGCGCGCCAAAAAGGACCACTTTTAAATTGTCCACGCTTTCGTGGTGCGGTTCGGGGGGCCGATACCTCGGCACTTGGAATTAGCCCGGCGATTGCCTCCCTAATTAACGGGACATGTGTGACAGACACACATAATAACACTTGCTCTACTAACACATAATAACACCTAGTTCGATGACACATCTATTCTTTTTTTTCGGGCCGGGGGGGGGCAAGAGATTTGGTTTGCTTGCTTTCAAAGAGTGCCGGTAGCGTTCCTATAAGAATCCGGTGCAATTAGCTATTTATATCTGGCGCATTTCATAACTACGACGCAGCTATCGTATAACACACGGCCACCAAAAAGCACCGCCCAAGAATTGACAAATCATAAAATTGTTCCTCGACGAGGAAACTCATTGTGCGAATTTCGTGCCTACATTGCTTTACTGAGTGGTGGAATGGAGACGCGACCATTTGAAACTTTAATTAACTAGCAAATAGCCTCCTGACCTGTTTTCGGCCGACGTCAATCAGTAAGGAAAGGGGCTATTTTTGCGAGAGGTGCCGTCCACTAGTGTCGAGGTGTCGCTTATTACGTTACAGGCTTTTTTTCATTATGCCACACAGGGTTCCCGCTATCAAGTTGCGAAGTAACTAGAAGAGGTGGACGCCATTAGAATCGCGCCGGCCGGCTGCTATAACAGTTGCGTCGGCTCCCAAAGTCGCCAAAGCCACTGAAGATAAGTACTTAGAACGCTTGCGCACAGAAAAACATTGCTAAAATTTATAAATGACGTGCAATAACGCATGTAAAGATAATTTTATGAGCTTACATTGCTTAACAGAGCGAGTATTCACAGCGTTGGGCCCTATGTGTTGTGCTGACCGATGGCCGCCATGCACGCGCGCCATCCATCGGAAACTGCTCGAAGCGCACGTGAAACCGGTATGCTTGTGCGGGCGCAGTAGAGTGTTTTCTAGTACACTATAGCGCAGTTGAGCCACCTCTCATATTCCTCCACCGTGGAGACTGCCGATGAATTCGATTTGTACGCTGCCTCTTGCGCTCCAATTTTGAGCTGCATCTGGATCTGGCGACTCCGAGCCAGAAGACCAGGGCGGCCAACCGAATACGCCATGAGTAAACATACTTGGCAGACGTGAGAACGGCCCTGGTGCGCACTCAAGCGCCACCTGCACTTACACCCTGCAAAAACCACACCAGCCCCCCCTTCCCTTTCTCTCTCTCTCTCTCCACACACACACACACACACACACACACACACACACACACACAACACACACACACACACACACACACACACACACACACACACACACACACACACACACACACACACACCGCGACCCAACACGGCTCTACGCATCTCAAGACAAAATCATGCCGACGTTCATAGTAAACTGGTTAGATATTGTGCCAGCTACAATGTTTTCAGGATACATGTCCACCAAACTACACGGCATCACATTGTCTACGTACTCACTTATATAGAAACGCCATTGCTTGCTGTCAATGGGCCGGATAAGCCTTAATATCTGCTCAGCGTATAAGGCTGAGATGACCACGACACGCCATGTGGCGCCATCTCCAGAACAATGCGAGAATTCACACCTGAGTGAAAGCGCGCCCCTAGATCGCCAAGAATTTGCGTTCAAACGAAGAAGGATATGATGTAATATATGCCTTAGTGACGTCGGCATTATTAACTTTCAATAAGAATTCATTTTCTAGAAAGCAACAGTCTTGGTATTTGTGTAAAAAAATTACTTAAAATGTTTTTGAAGCAATTTAGTTTGTTATTTCTTTAGAACCTGCCTAGACCATGTAACGTGGTCCTGTACAAATAGTTGTTGGGAAAAAGCGGAGGGTTATAATGCGATCATGTAGCAGTTTATAAACCCTTAGATGCTGTTGATAGGCCCGCGGGACGGCTCTTAGCTCTCCCATAGTAGAGTACGCAGTACTCTGAATCGTTACCCCCTCCCCCTTTTCTAAACGAACTCTTTCCCGCTTAGCGCAAGGAGCGGGACGGCGTAAGGCTCTCCTTTGGTAGAGTACACCGTACTCTGAATCGTCAAAGTCGCGGGTTCGAATCCCGGCTGCGGCGGCTGCATTTCTGATGGAGGCGGAAATGTTGTAGGCCCGTGTGCTCAGATTTGGGTGCACGTTAAAGAACCCCAGGTGGTCGAAATTTCCGGAGCCCTCCACTACGGCGTCTCTCATAATCATATGGTGGTTTTGGGACGTTAAACCCCACATATCAATCAATCAATCTGAATCGTCAAACGTTTGCTTGAAACACACAAGTCAGAGAATGGAAAGTATGGATGAGCGATTGAAAATTCTCAGAGATTTCGCCTCTGATTTCGAAGTGATAACGAGAATTTGATAGGTGCTTTACATGAAAGCATTATGAGTATCCCAATCGAAGTCTTCCCACCGGACACGCGTGAGATCAAATGTGCGCATTTGCGCCTGCATGAAAATTGTTGGGGGCAAAATGTTTATAAAGCACTAGCGAACCACCAAAGTGAGGCAGACTGAACGAGGGCATGGGATAGCTGCGTGGGCCTCCCTAAACAACAGTTACGACGAATGCCGCATCGTGATGCCACAATCTGTGAAAGTTGCTATTACGTACCTGATGAAGTTACTTCCGCAGCCTGCAATGCACGTGCTGCACACATTCTGGGCTGTCGAGAAAGGTCTCCTAGACGTTTCACACGAAATCAGCATCAAATTACAACACAGGAACACCGCGAAACATAATTACCCAAAAAACACGAAACGTCGTATAAACTTCTCGAAACGTCTAGAAAGGCATCCGGACATCTTGGTATACTATTTGACGTTCAATAAACGTTTTTCGAAGGAAGTTTTTAGAAGACGCTGAGAAAACTTTCTTTACAAAAAGTCTTTTCATAACGTTTACTAAAAGTTATTTTCTAGAACTTTGGTAGAATTCGCGGATGAGGTCTCAGGGGTGTTTTCTACGTTTCTTTCTTTTTTGAACCAAAATAATATTTGCTTTAAATATGTATGTAGTATGTATTTTTACATGTTTTTTCATATTTAAATGTAATAATTGAGCTCTCTAGTCACCAGTAAGAAACTAAGATGCGCAAATGCGGTGTGCGCCTTCGCAACTAGAAAAAATCTACTTGTCTGGACGTGTCTACCGGCCGCTCAGTCGCTTCTCAAAGAAGCGGGTTTGAGTCAATCTCTCGTGTTTTAAAAGTGTGCTTGCACTTTGTGTTCATGTTTTGTGTTCTGCCAGTGCTGCTTATTACGAAGATTCGCTACACTCAAGCGAAGACGTGTGGGTTCGTATCGTGGAGCACTCGCCAGGTATGTACCACACTGCTGTTGTCGGCGCTTTGTTATCACTCACCACGTTTTTCTTACCGTGTGCACGATAGTGAGCTTTTGTTTGAATGCGGACTCAGCTTTTCTGTATTACTTCAGCAGTGTAAAAGCAAAGTAGTGCGAAGTTAGGCACGGACAAGTTTTTTTTTCTTTTGTGTGGAGTGTGAAGCATGCACGCGTAGTGGGAATTCGGCGGCAGATTCGAGCAGAATTGTAGCGACTGTCCGCCTCTGTTGGCAACGGTGTGTGAGGGGAGCCCTGCTCGCGAGCGACCACTATTTTTGTTTATTAATTCTGGGGCGTTTGATAGCTGTAGGCGTTGATGCCTGTTCATATTGCGCGCTATTGAAGTGAACGTGTCTAAGGCAGTTTCATCTGCTGTACGTTCCATTTTAAACAGCTACAGTATTTATACGTTGTGACTACTATCAGAGAAGTTTTGGCAAGGTTTTGTTTGGCATCTCTCATTTTTTTCTTGCGAGTGGCCGAATGTATGCCGGTGTATGCATCCGCGCCGGCACGCGTCTTTATAAACTACCGTGATACTCGACTTGATGCGTGTTCGTGTGCAGCGTGTTGCATCGTCTTAGGTAGGGCTCGCAAAGGTTGCACCTACACTTAAGTATTCATGCAGCTCGTTTAGTAATATTATAACTTTCGGTATACACCAGCATCATAGGTTGCTTCATGCAGCCTGAATCCGTGCATTTTAAGCCATTCGTTGATCCTGAAGTGTGTTTTAGAACGAATATTTCACGGCTAAATGTGGCCAAATTGCTTTACCTTACTGTGCGAGCACTAATTCAGTCATAAATCCACGCATTCGAGCACCATCGACTTTACTCTGCTTGTTTCCGCTATGCTTGTATTTCGATATAGTAAATCTTTTATGCACCTCGCCCAACCTTGGTGTTGAAACTTTGCTAAACACTTTTTGTGTATGAACATTAGGAATAGTTTATAGCACCATTTCCAATGAAGTTTTCTGATTAATGACGCGCTTAACAATATATTGGATAAAGTAAACTTTCTAGGCATGCGCTACAGATGTTGACAAAATCTGTGGTATGTGAAGAATCAATTTCTTATTTATCACTCAAAACTCGCGATAATGTTATATATCATGGTAAGCATGCATAAGTCATGCACGTATTGCTGTTAAAATGTAAAATCGGACACCGTATTTATTTGAGAATAATAAATATTGACTGCAAGTTTTCAAGCTATTGGCACTGAAGGAACTATACAAATTCGGAAATCAGTTCATCAGATCGTATTGCTAAATCACGGTCAAAAGCTTCCAAGATTCTGGTTACCGGAGATCGTTGCAGAAGCTTGCGTGCTTTATTGGGAGGGTGTGTGGTTGGTTTGTGTGGTTTAACGTCCCAAAACCATGATATGATTATGAGAGACGCCGTAGTGTAGAGCTCCGGAAATTTTGAACACCTGGGGTTTTTAACGTGCACCCAAATCTGAGCACACGGGCCTACAACATTTCCGCCTCCATCGGAAATGCAGTCGCCGCAGCCGGGATTCGATCCCGCGACCTCCGTGTTAGCAGCCCTTAGCCACTAGACCACCACGGCGGGGCGATAGTGTTGTGGTTCAAGATAAGTGCCCCATATGTTGTTTTTTTTTTGCATTGACAGCCCGTGGTACAGCAGTGAGGTGTACTGCTATTTTAGCCAACCAGAATCTGTTGAAAGTGATGACCATAATTTGGCAGCACACACTAGGAAATAATTGACACCAATTTATGACATTATAGGTATAATTGTCTCCGTGTGAGCAGCCTGAAAAAATCTACATTAGTTGTATTTGAAATCAAATTCATTTTCAATAATATAGGTTACCTGCAATGGATACTCGATGAAAGTGCATACCATCATGTACACGTTGAGGCATCACTGATTTTGCTTTCAACGCACTATGCACGAGCACAATTCAAGCATGGTTTTGACACATCTGCAATAGAAAAATTGCAGTTTGTTCCATAAGGTTGCAACTGTGTTTGCCAAAAACATCAAGAAAGTTTTGCTTGTGGCATCTCTAGTTTGCGTACATCTTGCTTGTTTTAAGGCACATGCATTGTTCCGAATCAGTTTTAATATACTGACAAATTCAGTTTTTCTAAGAGAAACATGTCACTAAATTGTTTTTTCGGTGTTTCCATCGCAGCCTATGCATGCACCTCGTACGAACCGAGTGTGGAAGAATTCCGGACAGCCTGTCATCAATGGTGGCTCGTGGAAAAGTTGGCTACTGAATGTACAGTAGCTGCGCACGACTTCTGTTTCCTATGGAAAGGGAACTTCCCTGAGCCACCAGGTTGCTGTATTCAAGTAACTCGTATGTTCAAGATGTTCAATATTAAGCCTTTAGTTTTTCTTTAAAAAAGTCAGTGCTGTAAGTTGTGTGTGTAAAAGCCTCCTTTGCAGATAGCTAAGCGTTCAGGGGAAAACAATGTACAACAATAGTTATCATTGTCAGTTGTGCCCTTGAATAAGATTCAATAATGAACTTATTAGTGACTGCAGAAGGCGGCCATGCACGTATTAAAAATTCGAGCCAGTCACAATTCTACATAGTTCCAAAGAATTCTGGCATGCCTGTGCTCAGATATCCCGCTGGAAAGTACAGTTGTGGCTTGTATCATTATGCATGCAGGACAGTGAGCACTAGCACACAGCTTCTACTCCCTTAGGGTGCCGCATATAATCTGATAATGGATCGAAGCCATAGACAAGTATTATAATAGTTACCTTTTTACTACCGACTGGAATAGCAAGCACTGACTACTTGTCTCACCAGGAAGTAATGTTTTGGTGATCCTCGCTGCCTTGCATGCGTAATCATGAAAAGCACAATAAACTTCCGAGTGGAATATCTCAGCGCATAGACATGCTCGAAGAATTTTTCCAAGTGGGAGTGTGTAGAAACACGACTGCCACAAACTATTCTCTGGAAAAATACCCACTTATTGTAGGCACCAAAATTTCGGTATTCTTAGTTAATTGGGCAGCTGACAGCATTATTGTCTTACTTTGTGTTCCCCTAGGCACATAACTTGTCTGCAAAGGCAGTTTTCTGTTCTTAGGGCTGAATTTTATTACAAGCACAAAGAATGATGATACTTGATGAAAGTGCATTCCATTCCTCCACACCATAGAGGAATGGAACCTAATACCTATTGATCATCTGGGCTCGACTGAATCAATACAGAATTACTTCTTCACTATTTCCTAATTATATTCTATTTAGAGTTGCTTTTTATTGTTGCCTGACTTGTTTATGATATTCAATTGTGCTTTGTAGATATATTTATGTTGTACCCTGCCCCTCCTGCATGGGCCACATGGCCTGCAGTATTTTGTACATAAATAAATAAATAAATAATAAATAATAATAAATAAATAAATAACATGTCTCTGAATGTGTCGGTGCTGCTTTCTAAGGTTTTATGTCATGTTTAATTTATGTGTAATCTGCAGTTCACTTAAAGTTGAACTTTTTGCATTGCAATAGGCTGCAGCAGATCAATGGTTTTATTTTCACTGTAATATTGACTGAATATTTTGTTTTATTGTTCTTGTTACCTGATTTCATTGTCTTCTCAATTTAATGCCGTAAGTGCAATCAAGTGATTTTCTATTGCCATACTTAATCATACTTGACTTTGCCAATACCTGACCATTGTGATACATTAGTGATACTTAACCATGTTTAGCATTGTTAATGATGACTGACAGCAGGCATTCTGGAATACTGTAGCGTTTTTTAACTTCGGCTGCGCCTTTGTGTGCGAGTATTTTGGGATGGGATTAGAATTCCATGGTGTTGCTAAAATTACAATTTGATTGTTAAACACAGATATGTGGTGAAACCCGTTAATTTCAACTACTCATGTAAATTTATGGGTGAGAAAAAAATCAATTGTTCGACGGCTGGTTCTGGCTGTAACAAAATTTCTACCTTTATATATTTGCTACTGGGCCAATGTGTTTGCTAAGCAAGCCTTCTAAATTTCGTTGCACTGATAGAAGTCTGCTCGAAGAGATCAGTTTGTGCCTTTTGTATGTGTGCAGGTTCCTGAACCAAGCATCTGGCCAGCCCCTTAATCGCATTGTATAATTATATTTACTATAAAGCATAGAAGTTTTGGGACAAAGTGTGCAGTCATTGTTATGGTTAATAAAGGTTACAAGTATGCAACAAGATTTGCTGAAAATTTGCATTTACTTTTGGATGTGCAGTATAATGCATTCCAGGCAACATCAGAAACAATAATGAGTTGACGTTTAAAAGCCCGTCTTGTTGCGAAGCAAAACAGATTATCGTAATAATAGATGGTAGTCACTAATTCTTTCAACCATTATGGCACCAACTTTGCTGATTAGAATAGTGCCAGCAATAATTTGATGACAAATTATGCTGCTGTTCCTACTTGTCACTCTCGACAGTAAACAGCTAAATGCACCGATTGTAAAACGCTGACATGGTGCAGCGAATTGACCACGGGAAACACTCAACAGGCTGGTTTTCATGAAAAAGAAATGTCTAAAAAAGGTGTTAAAAGAGCTTGCAAAAGTTTTTTTAGAATCTTTGAAAAGTTTACTAGGCTTCTGATAATATAAGTATATTGGGACGTTAAACCCCACATATCAATCAATAATATAAGTATAGTAAGCGTTTACAAAGATTCTATAAAAAATCTAGAAAAACGTTTTTAGACGTCTTGCTAGAAGTTTTTTAGCCGTATACAAACGTGGCGTTAGCACAGCTACAGGAGGTTTTCAAGCTGCCTTAGGTTTAAATAACATCTCAACAAGACTTCTTATATGCTTTTGGACTATCCTTTTTTTAACTTTACTAGAAGTTTTCTAGCTTTCTTCTGTTTCGTGGGTACAGCCGCACTCGGGTTCTGAGGTTTCGCGTTTGATTTGCAGAGCATCTGCGAGCATGGCAGCTGAGGGCGTTGCTTCGCCGCACTGCAACAGATGGGCGCCACGCGCTTT